>CM041778.1:216671536-216755672 GCA_023374045.1 Limonium bicolor | reverse complement strand
ATGGCGAAGGACTCCACGGTCCACGGCTCTTCGAGTGACGCCTAAATTCCAATTTCCATTCATATCTGTGTCCACTTGTAGGAAGTTTCGAGAATCATTCAACCCCGACGTGGTCAGCGTCAGTGTTGAGCTATCTCTTACCTCAATTTGTGTTCGGTATCGCTTGATCGGACCAGGATCAAGTTCAACTTCCCACGTCAATTTCAACCAATCAATTGTTTTATTCATTTCAAATCTTGTTTCCTCTTGATATTTACCACTTTGTGTTCCAAGTTCCCTCGATTTATATTATTCATACCACTCCTAGAATATTTTCTTTCACCAGGTTACACATCGGTCTCATGCCGATTCACTCATCGCCTTTCAACAATCGGTTTCATACCGAGTCACAGATCACATAGTACGGAGCTTTCTACTCCTTCTATCCGAAATCTCTCATCAGAGCTACAGACAGTCCTACTCGAATTCTCACATCAGAGCTAACAAGTTAGGCGTTATGTGACTATTGTTCGCAATGTTGCGTAAATAATTGGAAGTAGGGTCAGAACAATCTATCTGTACTCCCTTTCCTATTTGCCATAACTAATGCAAACTAAAACATATTTATGTTCATACACATAATACATCACAATATTACCTCATGTAATATAACACAATCATAACACTTGTACTCTACGTACAATAATAGTGTTCGTAGCATGCGTACCATGCGTTACGTACTCCAACGTACGGTATATTTTTAAGCGTGCTTAATCGCTCTACCCCCCTTAAAATGATTACGCCCACGTAATCTACGAATATACCATCTTGTAGTAATAAGTTCAAGATGTTCCATTCCAGTGGTCTTATTCGTGCACTAATGTGCTACATATTTCATCACCCCCTTTCTTTTAAGGTCGGCTTTAGTCCCTCTGGCTATACTGCCTATCTCAGTTATGTGTATGTATATTTATATACGGTTTGATCGGGGGATGTAAACACATCCTTTGTTTTCCCCAAACCTGCTAGGTACATCAAACCTATGCAATATGGGCCCACTCGCTCCGCAAGCAGTATGCCCAATTACTTTATGGTTAGTTTACCCCTTTATGTTGGTTTCAACTCCACGTGACAGTGTTTTCTACACGGTCTTCCATAATTATGGGGATGGAGTAAATTATTCACTGCGTGGTATTGTTTGTCACACACGCTTACCATTTCAATTATCTATTTTATTATTCTTTCTGTATTCTATACTTGTTCGTGGTATATTCCCAAGGGTTCATGTCACCCTACCGAACTAACCTACGGTATAAGGGTTGTCGAGCTATGCTCTAGCACCTAGTGCTTGTAGTAATTTCCTTAAATGTCAAAACGAGTCTGATATGCGTAACTAACTGGCGCCTCATGGCTCAAAGTTATTTCCCTCAGGAATGAGTTCATTCCATAGGTACCTTATAGGTCCTCTCTTGCTGGTGTGAACTCGAATCTCTAGTGTGTTGGTATTTTAGTACTCACACGTATGGTTCATTCCTCTATTCGATTAGGGGAATCCATTGGTTTATCTGATCTTTCATGTTCCGACTCATACTAATATAATTGGGTTAATAATTATTATAGTGGTCGCTTTGCGCACTACGTACCAGTCGATTAGACGGTTATCCGCTATTACGGTTTGCATGGAGTATCTTGTCTCCAGTTTAGAGTACTCCAGTAATGCTTGCTTTTGCTCTTCGTATGTCGTAAACATACAATACGACTGTGGGTTTTAGCTTGGCATTCGTTTTCTGTTTAACCCTGATTGGTACTAACATACTGACGTTTCTATAGCTTGAGCATGTGGTTATTATTGTTTAATGCGACATCATCGCAGCGCCCTTAGCGCAATATATAACTCTTTATGTGCCCCCTTTTCTGGGTGGCATCTATTTTCTTACAAAGGTTGCTGTACATAATACCTAAAATATCCCAATTATTTTCCTCATCGGTGGGTTCACCTCGCCCTTACCATAAAATAAGCCTCAGCTTTCTTGTTTACTTAAATCTCCAAAACTTGTGTTCTAACTTATTCATTATGGGATTGTGATTTTATATCGTTTTACTATCAAGCTATTCTTGACTTTTCCAACCTTGTTGGCTGGACTGAGATATCTCTCCTCAATTCGTGGTTTACCTAGTCAGGGTTCCATTCACTGACTTAGACACAGAGTTGACTACCCCCCCTGGTACTCACACTACTCGTTAACATACATGGGGTACCTTACTGATACATTACTACTTACCCAACCAATTTTAATATAAGTTGTCAGGCCCACAAGCTCCTAGGAGTGTGGTCGTCCCATGTCGCGTTTAGTGCACTCGTAGTGTTTGTACCTGGTGGTTATCATACTCTTAGCCCCGGTAATTTATGTAGAATAGCTATGCTGCCAATTCTTAACCTTTAATGTCAGAATGGCCCTAGAGGGTTCCCTGGGTTCCTTTAGTAATGTATATTTTGCTTACCTTCTCCAAGATAGGTATTTGCGACTTATCGCCCTACTACTGGTTTCCACATACTCGTCATCTGGTATTTGTGAGTGGGGGTCAGTAACCATTTACTATTTCCCCAGTTCACTCCTAGGCTGTTAACGCCTTCAGGTATGAGTTTTAAGCTCTCAAACTCTACCCAATTTATTGGGTTACACCCTTTGGTGTATTCCGGACTCCATGATAAAGATTGACACCTTGTGTGTTCCCTTGTCTCATGGTAGTCCCTACCTAGCCTGACTATAATCAGTATTTGTGATTGTTCACTTTTGTTCTCCTAGTTTTGGGTTATCTTGGTGGTACTAAGGGTATCCCTCTGTAGGCCTATGCCATACAATATTCAGGCTCAATGTTTATTCTAATAGTCAAATGGTTGTTGGTCTTGCTATTTATTTAATTTCAGTTGGTTGTATATTTTCTCCTAATGTTATAATTGGGTACCCACAACTTAGTGGGTTCCGTACATCATCGCTCCTCATTGTGTAATCCTTACTCTTATTCCACTTGTATTCCCTCTATCCTTCTTGAGGTAACGGTATTTTCCGTTCTCAGGTAATCTCTCTGTTTAGTCAATATCCACTGCCCTCCGTACGGGAGTCTAGCAGTATAATGGATTTTCAACACCCCCGTGTGTGTAGTGCGGGCATAACATCGGCCCCTTTATTGCACATTTTCACCTGCCTAATCCTTTCTTACAACTTCAGAATAGTTTGTCATAACGGTACTTGTCTATTATTCTCATCTACTCTGTTGGATAGGTTTTATTTAAAGTCTTGGCTTGTTTAGCTCTCATCCTGCCCTCTGGCAAAGTTCAACGGTAGTGGTCCTCACCACAAGTGTCGTGCATTCCCTAAATGGTTATGCTGGTCCTGAGGACTTGACACTCTCCACCGGTATTGATTGACGTTTTAATGTACATACCGGCTCTGGGTTTAGGCTTATAGGCACTAATCACCGTTATTCTCGTTTACTCCCCTTTCTATATTCAACTAAATGGTATATTCTTTTCAGGTTTAGTGGTTAGACCGGCTAGGTCTTCCCGAGGTTTTATCGACCTCAAACCCAAGAGTTTCGTACCCCTGTCATTAAGAAGGCTATGTCCTGCTTTATTGTATACGGACTCACACAAAGTTTAGTGTTTATTGGTAACCGCCTGGACTATTTCGTCCGTTAGGGATATTATCGTCGCTGCACTTGCAGTAGCAAGTGCGCAAGGCAGGTTGAAATTTAATATTTTGGTTAATGTGGCACTTGCAGTGGCAAGTGCGTCATGTAGACTGAGCCACCTGTATGGTGTGACAGTGCAGTGCTATTCCCTAACTGGTTTTTTTTTGTTCCTTTCAAAGAAGGTTCTTTTTTTTTAATACAGTCTCACTCCTGCACCCGTCTCCACAAATTATCGTGGTAGTAGGGTCTTACTCCCCTGTCGAGGCGTTGCATGATAGCAACTTAGCGAGTTCTCGTTCCTTCAGTTCTCAGGATCTCTCTCTATGCACGTCAGGCCATTATGAACCTTCAGTATTGCACGGATATAGTTACTCGCTTCGGGTGAGACTTCTAAAAGGTCGTCCATTCTGTCTGTTACATATCTCGTAAATCTTTTTATTACTCATTATTTCTATCTCTTTTCCCCCAAGCGCACAAATCAGTGCTTTCTTGGATGTAAGACAGGGTTGCCTTGCTTATAGTAAGCTAGCCCCTTTAGTCCTACGGGAATTATCTCCTCAACCTTGGTTTAGTATTCATCTGGTACTCGTATGGTAGACATTATGTCGCGACCAGGACCCCCCCCTCCTAAACAACTCATCACAACTTAAAGTTTTATTTTCTATATCTAACATAATCCTCATAGCATCCACATCGGGTCTTCCCGATTAGGAGAGTTATCTCCGTGGTGTTTCTCATTTCATTGTCTCACTAGCTAGTTCTTTAGGTACGGGCTGCGGCGGGTGGGGTACCATTGCAATTTCCCGGGACATTCTCCCATCGAGTGCGATCAGTTCATACCGTCTTTGTATTACTTGGGGTTGCTGGACCATCACCACCTTCCGCTGCTCCGTGTTCTTCCTTAGTACTATTGCCCTGACCTCTTCCTGACATATGTCAAGAGGACGGGTTAGACCTTTACTCGGTCTAATACCGCAGTCTCGGTCTTTTAATATTGGAGTGCCTCTACGGCTATGGTGTGCAAGTCTTAATCATTGCATCAACCCCGCAAGGTCACGTATCCTCACAACGTTTTCCCGTATTCCCAAAACCTATATCTAACATAATCCTCATAGCATCCACATCGGGTCTTCCCGATTAGGAGAGTTATCTCCGTGGTGTTTTCATTTCATTGTCTCACTAGCTAGTTCTTTAGGTACGGGCTGCGGCGGGTGGGTACCATTGCAATTTCCCGGGACATTCTCCCATCGAGTGCGATCAGTTCATACCGTCTTTGTATTACTTGGGGTTGCTGGACCATCACCACCTTTCCCGTATTCCCAAAACCTATGCTCACTGTATTACTTGGGGTTGCTGGACCATCACCACCTTCCGCTACTCCGTGTTCTTCCTTAGTACTATTGCCCTGACCTCTTCCTGACATATGTCAAGAGGACGGGTTAGACCTTTACTCGGTCTAATACCACAGTCTCGGTCTTTTAATATTGGAGTGCCTCTACGGCTATGGTGTGCAAGTCTTAATCATTGCATCAACCCCGCAAGGTCACGTATCCTCATTACTATCTCTTGTCATCAGAGCGGTACTCCGCTCTGATACCACTTTTGTAACACCCCTACTCTAATCGGCTCCTAATCATCTTACTTAACAATATAATCGCAGCGGTAATTTCAACAATTGGACTACTGGTGTCACCGTTCTCACTCGCCCATACGAGTAATAACGTGCTTCCTAATATACTCTTAAATACGAAACAATTTCTCGCAGTGACAACAAGAGATAGATCTAAACTTCCCAAACCAAATATAATACATTCTCAGTGAGCTTTCTAAGTATCCAAAACCTATACATGTTTCTAGGTTCGTATCAAAGTGCAACAGTGCATGTTCAAATAACTGTAACCAAACTACCCAGCGCGTCACTCCTTTGCCGACACCGGAAGATGCATACCTGCAAAAATGAGTTTTGTGGTATGGAATCAGCCCCTGCTGAGTATGTTATTACCTGACTGTCGTGCACCCTCGGACCATTCAGTTATTTGGTCGAGAGCATGCATTTCATTTTCATGCAAATAGTTTAATGTTAAAACTGTAAAGCAACAATATATATTGCAGTAACTCAAACAACAAGCAAGCCCCCGGCTTCACACATCGCATCGTAATAAATCACTGAGAGCGTTACCGCGCTTATATGAATACAGAGATTCCACTCCAACAACACCTGAAAGATCATAGTTGAGTACGTCGACTCGTTCGACGAATAGTCCACAAAATCCACACACGAGCACAGTGACTCGACTCATCCAGTTCACAACACAGATATAAGTACAGTTTATTTAATTAATCCAATTCACAACACACTTATGAGTACAACGACTTATTCAATCAACACCACCAACATACCACACATAACCAACAGCATAACCAATGAACAACAAGGCGAAACAACGAGAATTATAAACGAGTATGAACTCTCGTCTTTGGCATGCACGCCCAAATAATGTTCGCCTAATGTACGAGTTAATATATCGTTCGTAATTGTTCAGTCATGTCTAATGACAACGTCTCATTAGAACGACGTGTCTCTAAGTTACCCATCTCTTTGGCGGGTCACCCACGGCAGTAGCCACTCCAGCGGTAGAGTCTCCGTCCTACGAACAATCTGTAGTTCGTTGGAAATTTATCCTGATACTTACGGTTACCACACGGTATCCTAGTATCGTTAATGGATCACATTTCACAGCAAGAGCCACATCCTCTTGATAACTTATCTATACCATCGCATCGCGTTATTATTTTTCCTAACACAACAGACTAAGGTCGTTAGTCCAATCCTGAGTATGTCGACTCAGGATCCAGTGTTAGATACGAGAGCGGCGTTAAAGAGGCCAATGCTCCGTATATAAGTCTCATATAATATGTATCTTATTGTCTTAATGCTACAACGTTTTTCTTACGTTCCTTATATTACACATATAAGATAGCATCATTGCCGCTAGTCCGTTTTATAATATGTTCATATATACGAACAGTACTGTTATCGTGCAACAGTAATAATTATAAGCAGCATTAATATACAACTCAGGCATATTAATTCACACAAGCAGACATTCAATCTTAACACAGATTTTCACACAATGTCTGAACTGAGGAAATCCTCAGAGACAATCAAGCCACATAAATAACATACCGTTCACCCGGATTGTATTACGGTGGAGTATGAATCAGCAAGATCCTATGCTCCGTGTGTCGTCTCTAACAGTCTAGACAATACATAACGCTACTGATTAGCATCCCGTATAACAATCATAACTCTACGGTACTCCGTACCGTCACTAATACCTCCCGGTTAATCCCCCGTCATTAACTGTCAACGTTTGTCGGGTTTTCGGCTTAACTCGAGATTGGAAAAGTGTTACATTACATGCGTAGTCTTATCTTGTATATTAATAGACTTATTGTTGGACGTTGTCATCGCATGTAAACTAATGTATATTTGTAGATCGTATAGTTTGTTTCTTTACTGCATGTATGGTTCTTTGTCATGCACTATACATCTCACCTTAGTATTTATTTTTCTAAGGTTTGTCTCTTTTCTTTTCTCTCTTTTTTTTTTATTCATGTGGTATAATTCATTTGTAACTATACTTTTAACTATTTAAAATCCTTATTATTCCATGCATACTTCTAACATCAGAATTTCGATATCTAATGTTTATAATTCTTTTCTCCTTATCTATTATCATTTTAATTACGATAATTTATAATTATTGAACCAAATCACATTTTCAACACCATTACATATATTTATTTATATATGTGTGTTATGGAACTTATTTATTATATGGTAAGTCTTATAATCTATATCCATTCTTTTAATGAATATCTCTTATATTATAAATGTTATAACTCTTATAACATTAAAAACCATATTACAAATTCCATTTAAAAATGTTAATATTTCCGAACAGCACCTATGTTCTTAAATATTTACAAAATCCACCACTTAATTAATATAATGTTACATTATTGTTACATAACATATCTTATGACATTTAGTCATTTAAAACAATAACTTATAGTCATATTTGTTTATAAAATACCAAAGGCCCTTAATCGGCATTACTTAAACCACTAAACTTCTATAAAACCACAATTCACTCCAATTTCTAATACATAGTTTTCTAATTCCATTAAAACTATAATTATACACATTTCTTAATAAAACCTTATATAACTCCAAAATTACCAAACTATACCAAAAGGTTATAAACATTATTCTTAACCTTATTTTCCTCTAAATCTCGGTTTCTATACATTTATTACCCATTTGTAACAATGTTATAAAATACCATATATTATACTTATATAATTCATATGAACTCCAAATTTAACCAAATAAACTTCTAAAAATTTCTAATAACTTAAGGACTTTACTAAATTCCATTAGTACCCTTAAGTCTCGGTAATTACATTACTACCCCAAGTCTTATAAATCTTTTACAATTTAATAAGTATCTTTTATAGGTAGTATTTTAATTTCTTAAGTTTTCTAAACTTGGTCAAAGTCTCCTATATAGTCAACTTGACTCCAAATACCAAATGGGAACCAATTTTTCGGTAATTACTACAATAACCTATACTTTTCTATTTTTACAATTTTGACCCCAAAACCTTATAAAATGTTATACTTTTATTAAATTCATTTAAAAACCCTAAATTGCTCTAAATTAAGCCCACGGCCTTCTAAATTCCTAGTAATTACGAATTGGCCCCAATTTTAATTATAAGCATAAATAAAACTAAATAAGCTTATAAACTTAAATTAAAATGGCCTAATGACATGGCCTTATTACAACCTTGAACTTGCAAAATAAATTACACAATAAATGTCTCAAAATATAGCATTATATTCGGCCTCACCTTAGTTTAATTATTTTTCCACATAATGCCATAATTTGACCATTATGTTAATTAAACCTCTTAAATGACTAGCTTAATTTATCTTAGCCATTTTTTTCCATTTTTTTGGTCAATATGACCTATATATGTAACTTCACTCTCGGCCATATATATATATATATATATGCTTAAAATTTATAAAAATCATAAGTTTAAGGTGTTTACCTTGATTTATCCTTGTATATGCCTTGTTGGCCACGGCTGTATGGAGATCTATTTTCCACAGCTTAGTTTACATGTTTTCAAACAGCAATTAAGGCATGATTAGTCTCCAAGCAAGATCTAACCATAAGAAGTGTTTAATGTCAATTTTCAAGGTAAAATTTACCTTAGAACACCAAGGTATACAAGGTTAATCTTGGCCTGTATTTACAGTAGGCAAAGAGTGTTAAAAGAGCTACTAAAACCAAGCTTTAAACTGGTATAACTCAGATTAGAAGATAGCTAATCTTTACCTTGTTTAAAATGCCTAAAATGGTGTTTTTGGCTTGGATCTGGTTATACTTCGAAGCTCTTGATGTACCAACTGGATAAGTATGTTAAGATGAAGATTATAAGCTTAGAAACAAAGTTTCACAGCCGAATTTGAAGGGAATCAAAAGATATGTGCTTAGAGCACATTTTTATACCTTAAGAACAAGATTAGCTTTCTCCACCTTATTCCCTTGTTAATGCCGAGATACACCCTCCATTTAACCTCCATAACAACCTAAGAACATTGATGGAAGTGGTTGATGCTTTGCTCCATTGAAAGAGGAAGAAATTGTGAAGAAAATGAACATTTAAGAGCTTAATAAGCTTACCAATGGTGATTGCTGTTCTCCTCTGAGTTTGGCTGTGTAACCACGAAAATGGAGAAGCAAAGAGAGGTGAGGGGCTGCTGGAATCGGCTGGGAAGCAAGGTGAGTGAAGAAGAATGATTGGAAAGGCTTAATTGAATTGGAAAAGTAATAAAAGTAACTTTTACTATTGCAAATTTGGTATTAGGTAGCTAATTTGTCTAACAATGATTATGCTGACTCCTCTCCTCCTTGCCTGTCTAAAACCTTGGTCAATTGGGTCAATTAATTGACCATTGACCATACTTGGTCAATATTGACTCGAACGGGCCCCACTTTAGGGTTTTATTAATATTTTAATATTAAATTTGTAAAAATTCGTAAATTTCTGGAATTAAATTCCTAATATGATATAATATGATAAAATATCATATTTAAAGGTAATTATAATTTTTAAGCCCATTAAAAAATCAATTTAAAAGGCAATCTCACAAAAACGTGCTTTAAGGTGTTTTAGTGCACATTTTGTGTCACAAGGTGTTCCTGAGCTTAGTTCTCCTTGAGAACGGTTTTGTTGTGTTCCTTACTTCATTATAATACTTAGGAATCCACTTTGGATCCTATTTGAGGTCACACAATCTTTATGGTGTCTTAAGGCACATTTTCGGCTTTACCGATCTTAAGGCGTGTTTTGCCTTGTTGAGATCTTTTAGATTGTTCCCCAATAATATTTATGTAATACCCCGGATCTAAAAATGGTGATTAAATTACTCTAATAAAATTATTAAGGGCCTAATGGTGCCTAAAGAGTATTGGTAAAAAGAATAAAACCAAAGAAAAGAGAAACGCTTGAAAAGCGAAAAACGCTAAAATGCGCGTTAAATGAGTATAAGAGATATATAATCTCGTAAGGGTCCGAGATGGATTCCTAAGGCTTAGTTAGGCCTAATTAGTATACGGGAATGATTCCCGAAGAAAACGGATCCAAAAAATGGATTAAAACGCTAATTAAGCATAAAAGCACGTTTTTCGAGAAAACCCGAAAACGTGACTTTAAGTGGTCAAATGGACCCGTAAAAAAAATTATAGTTGATTAAATAACTATAATTAAGTATTAATGGAAGCTTAATAACCATTAAAATTAATTAAACGAGAAAATTCCGGAAAACGGACCCGGTAAGTGAATAGTGACGAAACCGGGAGACGAAACGCGTTTAATTCGAAAAGACGAAAAACGACCCGGGCTATTAATAATGTGGGCCGGTTTTAATTATAATGTGTACACCCATTAATAGCTTGCTAGCTAATAACTAATAACAAGACAAAGAAATAAGTAAGTAAAGCAAATAGTGAATAGTAAAAGCAACTTAAATACACTCACTCACCTTCTTCTTCCTTATTCTCACGTATTGCCCAGCCCCTGTTATTATCTTCTTCCTCCTCTGTTAAAAGGCGATTCCTTACGTGAGCACACAGCCCACCTTCTTCCTCCATGAACTTCCTCGTTTCTTCACCGAATCGCACAAAAATCGTACCGTTAGATTCGTATCGGCGAGGGCTACGTTTTCCACCCCTCAAAATCTTGTTTCCTCCACCTTCACTTCCATGGGTGTTTTGGCTTTTGAAGCTTGAGGAGCTGATTTTGAGCCTCTATCCTCTTCTTGATGCTTCAAGGTAAAAAGAAAGTTACAAGCTCTTCATTTCTAGCTAACTCTTCCAATTTTGGAAAAAATTCCCTCACGTTGAATTTTTCCCCATGTTAGCCGTGAGCATCTTGCTCTTGTGGAGGGATGGAAACTCTTCCAATGGATTGCCAAGCTGTCCATTTGGTTATTCTAAGGTAAAACCTAAGCTAAACCTTGAAAACTAGCTCCTTGAAATATATTAGGTTATGTGGAAAATATTGAAACTTACTTGTTGATGTGTGTGCGGGGATATGATTGTAGTTGGCAATCTATGCCCCTTTGTTTGGTGTGAAAACAAGAAGTGAAAGAGAGAACAAGATAAAGAAGAAGAAGAAGGGTGAAAACCGAAATGAACAAGGTAAAGAGCTTACCTTGTGATGGTTTTATTTCCCTTGTGAAACTTATGTGGGTGCTGTATAAACAACCTTGAACTTGAGTAGTAATGATACTACAATATTGTTAGTTGAATGAGAATGTTTTAATGTGGTTTAAGTGTGCAAACAAACCTAGGAAACTAAGCTAGTCATATGTGAGAACCATGGGAATTTTATGTGTTCATTGGTACCTAAACAAAACAGGGGTGAAGATTGTGTTTGTGAGTACATTTAGTGTGGTGAAAATGCTAAGGAAAGCAAGTAGGTGCTGTTAAAATTGCCTAGGAATGGATAAGTTTGAGTGTTTTATTATAAGGATGAAACTAGGTGTTCAAGAGGTGTTAAGTGTGTGGTTAAAGATTTGGAAACCAACTAAGGAGAAGTGTGTATGAGGAGTAGAAATAATGTCAATTGAAGTGCTGTGAATGGCACTGTTTGAATGGTAAAGGAAGGTACCAAATCTGTTACAAGAGTTAAGCAAAACAAGAAAACTAGTTTTGATAATGTAAGTGAAATTTAAGCGAAATTAACTAGAGTTGGTGAGTGCACTTGGTGCTTAGTTTAAGGTGATTAAGAAGGGTAATTAGGTGCTAAAACATGTGGATTAACGGTGGGGAAGATTGGTTTATCAATGGGCTATGAGGGGACCTGTAACAGAGTTAGGAAATTGCAAATCTGTAAAATCTGTAGCAGGGTCCGGGACCTAGTCCATGGACAAAGTCCCGGACCACCCCATTAATTTAGGCCGAGAGTTGCCACCATGTTTGGTCCGGGACTTGAGTCTGGTACAAGGTCCCGGACCACTTGTTAAAATCACCCGAGAGTTACAACCAGCTTTGGTCCGGGACTTAAGGTAGGGACCAAGTCCCGGACCACCCCCAGAAACCTACAGAGAGTGTTTTAAAGGTTGTAAATGATGGGGGTTTGAATGTTAATGATGTTATAAGATGTTAAGGCCTTGTTTGGTGATATGTAAAGGCCCTAAGAAGTGTAGAAAGTGTTAGAAGTGTTTGAGATGTGAGAGCTTAAAGTAACAAAAGTGAAACCGAGATAACGGGATAACGGGGTAACTACGGGAATAACATTTAATTATGTTCCGTATGAGTTTAGTATTAACAATAATGTTTGAAACATTATCAGAGGATCGTGTGCGACCCGAGCAAGGTGAGATGACACGGTAAAAGTAAAATCCCGGTGAAAGGTATGATTTTCTCATGCCCCGTATGCTAACCGAGTTACTCTGATTTGTGTGTTTGTGCCGGCTTAATCAAGATTAAAGCATGAAAATAATCCCTTGTTTGATTATGCATGCATTGTTGTATGTTGTATGAGCTAACATACTTGTATGCCGGTGTGGTCTAACGTAGTGCATAGACCGACTCTTAGTGAGTATGATTGACTAGAAACCCGTTGAACGGGTAGTCACATAACCAATGGAAGTATGCAAACACACATAAACTATCGATTTAAAGTAATGATAACGCAAACATATAACTCCAGAATGTGAGGAGATGTACGGGTTGAGTATACCCGATAACGGTTAGGAAACCTTATTGAACAATCCACGAAATAAATATGAGTGGAGGATAAACGAACCTCCATCGAGGATCGAAGTTAGTCCAATAATGTAAACATATAAGAAAGGTAAAAGAGACCTAAGGGACTATGTGACTCCCTTGAGATACGGTCGACCTCTTATATGAGGATTTTACCCGGTATAAGAAAATATCCGAATGTATAAGCATATGATTGTGAGGGTAACCCTTAAACCTAAGATTACCCGAATTTAAGTAAAGTTCCCAAAGTCATTAGAAAATCGAGAATGATGCTTCTAGACTAATATACATGATATTATTATAACTCCGAGAGAGGAGTGTATGGGAACGAGAGTAGTCCGAGAGTAGTCGGACCTAAGTAAAAGAGATAGGAACTAAGAGAGAGTTCCGTGAGCTAGTTGAACCTTCCCACCATGCTAGACCCAGAGTAGGGTCGAAACCGGGGAAGTAAGACTATGCTAGAGAGCCATGAGTTTTGGCTTAAGTATGTAATAAGAGTAACAAGCGTGACGTAGGAGACCTGTAGTGTCTCGAGAATCTACAAGAGCTTGAGTATGAATAACCCAAGAGTGTGGGTGAGATAACGAGTATAAATAACCCGAGAGAAAGGGGTGAGTATATGTGTAATCCGAGAGAATGAGTAATGAATGTGTAACCCGAGAGAATGGGTAAGTATAAGAATAGTAGCCCAAGAGAATGGGTGTGTATACGAATAAGTAACCCGAGAGAGCGGGTGAGGTATTGAATAAGTAAACAAGGCATAGTGAGGAATAACCCTCAATGCCTAAGAGTAACCAGTTACCACTAACAACATTGTTATGTTAGTTAGGAATCGTGTTCCGTGATTGGATGTAGATTCCTTGTGTGATATACATATATATTGTATTGCCATGATGCATGTTGTTTGATTAAAATGAACTCCATGTATATCCGACCCAAAGTAGTCGGCGTACCGCGGTTAGCACGCGGTATATGCGAATTTCATGCGCAGCGTAAGCTGACCCCCTAGGGGGAACGTTTTTAGTGTGCAGGTACTTGAAGCTGACCACCGTTCGAGAGAGTAGGACGGGGACGTTATGAGCATGGGTAGTTAGATTGTAATTACTTATGCGTTTGAATGAGGTGTAAGTCCGAGTATGTTATCGGCATCCGTATATTGTAGACTCGGTATAGTAAGAGAGAAAGTATTGTATTTGTATGAAGTACTCGGTTGTTCCAGTTCATCAGACCGTTACGGTATGTAAGAAAGGCCTGGTTAGCCACATGGGTGGCTAACGGCGTTGTTTCACCCCTCGTTGTAATTAGAGTTCCGCTGTGAGTAGAGTAATTAGTAACAGTTTAAGAGGTAATGACGAGATTAACGGTTGGGGTGTTACAAAAATGGTATCAGAGCGAAGTATCGCTCTGATGACTGGAAATACCGAGCTTAGGAAATACCGAGTTAGGAATTAGAGACTTAGGGCTATGGGTTGAGTGGTAGCGTGAGAGATGCGCTAGATAGGAACTTCCAGTATGTTCTGGATACCTACAATACCAAACCCGCCCTCCACAACCCCCGTATTAAAGGTTCGGGAAAGAACGCCAAAAGACGGGAAACCCGATCTGGCACTTACAAACTATTTCAAATGAACTAGAACCTGTCATGCGGTAGATCCCGAGAACCGGAAACCCCGGAGGCGGATCCCGCTGGAACGACAATAACCGCACTTAATGGCGGAAGATCGAGAAATCCTAATCCAAGGAGACCAGAATTTGTGGCAGCCTGGGGCGACATGCTTAGCAGTCGCGAGAACCTAGCTGGCCGAGCAGCAGCAATAAGAAGCACCAACCGTGCAAGAAGGCGGATTAATGAGAAGCTACAAACCGAGACACATGTCTACGGACCGCCATAGCTAAGTAATACCAACATCGGTACACTAATCGACTAAGAATCTAGTCAGAGTAGATACACCCACCCTGCCACACCCGAAGAGGTTGCAATACCTAACGGGCACAGCTTAGACAGCTACGAGCATAGTACGGGATATACCCGATAGGACTACAAATGGTACCTAAATAAGTTAAACCTCGGTAACCACAGTAAAGACGTGGGAACGAGCAACGAGGTAAAGCCTAGAATTAAAGTAATTAAGGAACTCCGAGAGTGGAGGAGCACCTAAATGAATGACAGTCATGTCAAGAGGAATGAGAATCAGCTCCAAGGAGCAGTTATCCAACTACGGGATCAAGGAAGAGCCGACTAGGCTACCAAATACAATGTGAACAATACCGTGACCGGTATGAGTTAACCAAAAACCGCCTGTACCGCGCACTTGCCACGGCAAGTGCAGTATAACGGACATAAGAGGCTTTGACAAGCGACCAGTACTTAGCAAGTACCAAGACGGCAAGAGAAGCCAATATAGCACCACAAACCCTAAGAATTCTGAAACGAAACCTTGGAAAGGCCTAAAGGCCTGACCACTGTATAAAGATATACCGGTCAGCAAGAGGCTAGACCTGGTAAGAAGCAACCGGCATTGAAATGCCGCAAGAGTTTACTTTCAAGACTCAAACTTTTCTTCAAAACATGAAATTTTCCAAAATCCCCCAAAATTTTTTTTGACCAAACCAGAGAACCACGGTAAGTTATCATATAATGATAAGAGGAGTTGGCAACAGAATACTTCACTTAGGCGTGACCGACACTACAAGTGTACACAAACGAGACATGGAACGACCGCACTCCAAAGGAGCTTGCGGGCCTGACAGACCAGTTATGAGTTAGTCGGGTAAGTGGTAACGTATCAATAAGATACTCCATGTATGTATACTAGTAGAGTACGGTACACGGGAAGTAGCCCACTCCATACTACGGACGAAAGAGCCAATTCAAACCAAGACAGTTGGACACCTCGAATGATCGAAGAACACAAGGAAGCTTACCAATGGAGTCAGAATCCAGTAAGGTGACGGACCTAAGGACATAGCGTAATAAGTGCGAGAAGCACAGAGTATTAAGTAGACATTGGATATGTCTCAGGAAATACCTAATAACTGGAATATATACCAGTGTAAATAATACGAATGCCTAATGATCATATCAATGTTGATAAACGGGATAGAATTCCCACATACTCACTAAGAGAATAATGACCTATAAGGTAGAAGTACCATCTACCCAATAATGGGAGACATTACAACCCTAAACGGGATAGTCAATACATAGCCGCAAGGCGAAGTCACAACTGAACATAACCATGAGTACAAGCCAGATGTAATGGCATTACTCAGTAACACCCAGGAGCAATCCGAGAAGGGTGCCGGAGTCAACAGTAGTTGAACGAAACATCGTGTAGAAACAAGTGTTTAAGCAAACACTCGGGTAGAACCCGAAGGGATCCCTGTAACACGGGATACCCTAATTGCTAGAGGGCATGAATTAATACCTAGTAAAAAGGGCCTTCCAAGTACGGAAGAGTGGTGAGACAACCATATCAAAGAGCCCATAATACCTCCTAACCATTTAATGGCATACGGAGAAGAAGAAACCTATATAAACAGCCGCATGGAGCATGACTCGAGGCAAGGTGGCTTGTAAGCCGATAAAACCAACTACAATACGTAGATCCAAACGTTGTAAAACATATGCATAAAGGCATAAGAGTTATTGTGGAGCATGAACCCTACCTTAGAGTGGGGATACCACTTGTTATGTGGGGCCTAGGAGCGGCAATTGCGTGAATCCTCCAGAGAAAGGCTACCACGTAGGCATGAAATGTGAAACCGCTAGAGCGGTGTAGTAAAACTTGAGCATGTGTATATTGCCAAGGAGCATATGAACTATTAGTGTGTAAAGAGGAACCTTGATGGCAGTACAAAGGAAACCGATAGAGTAATCGGATGAGTAGTGAACACTGTATGTGTACAGTATGAACTGCAGAGTAAGCAGTGCGCAAGCGCGCAGAGAGATTTAAAGAATAACGTATTATTGAGCCAAGTGAATGGCAAGCCATAGTATAAATGGCGGGAGTACATGAGCAGAAGCTAAAGTAGTAGCGGATGCCATAAACAATGTTGTAACGAGTAGAACAAGGTACGCAGTAAGCGACCATTGTAAGAGTATATTCGGATAGTGATTAGAGTTGATGAAGAAATGTGGTAAAGGAGACATGTTCATTCCTATCTCATGAGAGAATTACTGTCAAGGGTTTACGCTTCTGCACTCTGTATGACTGAGTGTTTTGGTATTGCACTTGTGCGGTAATGATCAAGTGGGAGAGCCAGGAATTGAGAAATGTCAACGAAGCCTGTTGAGTGAGAATCTAGAGAGATAACCGTGCGGCCATTGGCCAAAGATGCACAAAGAACGTGGGCAGTAACCCACAGGGCCCAGGATCGATATGTGGAAAAATGCAGAGTAGTATGAATGAAGAACTCTGGTACAGAACCAAGAAACAAACATAATCCATGAGCCACTATTAAACGAGGAAGCACTACATGCTAAGTAGTAGCTTGACCTCAACCGACAACAAGTCGGGAAAAATAGTGAATAATCACAAAGGTATACAGTGTTATACGAAGTAGATTCCCAGAGAACTGGAGAGACAATCTAAATTCATCGAATTCGCATACGGTAAGAGATACCAAGCGACGATTGAAATACATTGAGAATACCAAAGAGCGAATTAAGCTCTAGTTATCAGGTCACGCAGCAGAAGCTTGTGGACCGTGATTCAGGGTTAAGTATACCTATGTCATAAACCCCTTGAAGCCTTAGAGGCTAGAACCGAACCCGGTTATGAGTTAATTAACCGTACTGAAGTTAAAACACTTCATAATACTCGAATTAATGAACCAATGTTCAGTGATAACATATGGTTGGTTACGCGGGCGTAACCCCTTTTAAGGGGGGTAGGGCGAGAAACCGCTTAGAGTATGTTTTACGTATTGGTGCGTAAACTACTATGTGCATAGCACAAAAGAAATTGTTTTGATGATTGGAACTCATGTTACATAAACATGTCTACCCATTCATCGCGTAAGTATGAGTATTGTGCATGAGAGATGCGAGTAATGTGTATGTAATAAATATGAAAAGAGGAGTAGAGAAACTCCTGGGAATGAGAATCCCTATAGTATATGTCTAGTGAGATTAGACATGAGTATGATGAGTATGAATCGGCATGAAACCGATGTGTAACCTAAGAGGGAGTGAGTTCCCTAGGTGATTTTATTTGAGAATGATAGATGGAGTGAGTTCCATCCTTTGGAGTTGTATGTTATGTGTTTTAAATTGAGCAACAATTTGAGTAAAAAAGCCATAAGTATGGAATACCTAGGTAAAGTAGTGAAGCAATGAGAATGACAAATGACCTAAGTACTAGGAACTAGAGATTAATTGAAACAGATTGTTTTATGAATACGACTAGAAAGAGTAAAAGATAGAAAACGAAAATGTTTGACTATCTGATTGTTTGAAACTGACGTGGGAGGTGGAACTTGATCTGCTAGCGATCAAGGGAAACCGAACACAAATTGGGGTGGAAGGATAGTTCAACACTGATGCTGATCACATCAGGGTTGATGATTCTGAAGCTCCCTATAAGTGGTCACAAGTAATCACGCTAAGAAGATACAACTACCATAAACTGATTTGGAGTTGTGTGATGTTTTAAAAAGAATTTTCAAACAGATTTTGAAAAAGAATTTTCTTCAAGTATGAAGATGGAAATGAAACTGGTTTTGAAACCGCTATCACCCGCCGATGGCTGAGCCTTAAGTCTTGATGACCGGTAGAACGGTGGGCGTGTACTAGTTTTGAAACCATTGCACCGTACGTGCGGCGGTCCTAAGTGACCGGTTGGGGCGGTGTCAGTGTGTGATTTTTCCAAAGGCAGCGGGACGGGGAGAGTACCCTGAGATGTTCCTGTGTTGAGTGAGTCAACCAGAGTGCCTGAGGATATGTATATGTGTAATGTTTTGATCAGAACCGAAGGGACCGTGGGCCAGAGAGAGTAAGTGCCCATTTGTCATGAAACGGCCGTGAACCAGAAAGAGTAAGTGTTCAACGTGACCGGTACCTGAGGGATCAGTAGTATATACTCAACATGGATTCGAGGACTGTAGTGCCTTCTTGTCTTCGGACCGATTCCATGGAGAGAGAAAAAAGTATTTTTGATTGCTATACATGCTGTGATATGTGTGTGGTATGTGTAGTATGAAATGAGACAGACTTGTGGAGTCTGTAAGGTTATACATGTATTATAACCTTGGCATAGTACCCATGAGAGTAACCATCTAGATTCACCAACTTTGAGGACAAAGTTCCTAAGGGGGGTAGATTGTAATACCCCGGATCTAAAAATGGTGATTAAATTACTCTAATAAATTATTAAGGGCCTAATGGTGCCTAAAGAGTATTGGTAAAATAATAAAACCAAAAGAAAAGAGAAGAAAACGCTTGAAAAGCGAAAACGCTAAAATGCGCGTTAAATGAGTATAAGAGATATATAATCTCGTAGGGTCCGAGATGGATTCCTAAGGCTTAGTTAGGCCTAATTAGTATACGGGAATGATTCCCGAAGAAAACGGATCCAAAAAATGGATTAAAACGCTAATTAAGCATAAAAGCACGTTTTTCGAGAAACCCGAAAACGTGACTTTAAGTGGTCAAATGGACCCGTAAACAAAATTATAGTTGATTAAATAACTATAATTAAGTATTAATGGAAGCTTAATAACCATTAAAATTAATTAAACGGAAAATTCGGAGACGACGGACCCGGTAAGTGAATAGTGACGAAACCGGGAGACGAAACGCGTTTAATTCGAAAAGACGAAAAACGACCCGGGCTATTAATAATGTGGGTCGGTTTTAATTATAATGTGTACACCCATTAATAGCTTGCTAGCTAATAACTAATAACAAGACAAAGAAATAAGTAAGTAAAGCAAATAGTGAATAGAAAAGCAACTTAAATACACTCACTCACCTTCTTCTTCCTTATTCTCACGTATTGCCCAGCCCTGTTATTATCTTCTTCCTCCTCTGTTAAAAGGCGATTTCCTTACGTGGAGCACACAGCCCCACTTCTTCCTCCATGAACTTCCTCGTTTCTTCACCGAATCGCACAAAAATCGTACCGTTAGATTCGTATCGGCGAGGGCTAGGGCTACGTTTTCCACCCCTCAAAATCTTGTTTCCTCCACCTTCACTTCCATGGGTGTTTGGCTTTTGAAGCTTGAGGAGCTGATTTTGAGCCTATATCCTCTTCTGATGCTTCAAGGTAAAAAGAAAGTTACAAGCTCTTCATTTCTAGCTAACTCTTCCAATTTTGGAAAAAATTCCCTCACGTTGAATTTTTCCCCATGTTAGCCGTGAGCATCTTGCTCTTGTGGAGGGATGGAAACTCTTCCAATGGATTGCCAAGCTGTCCATTTGGTTATTCTAAGGTAAAACCTAAGCTAAACCTTGAAAACTAGCTCCTTGAAATATATTAGGTTATGTGGAAAATATTGAAACTTACTTGTTGATGTGTGTGGGGATATGATTGTAGTTGGCAATCTATGCCCCTTTGTTTGGTGTGAAAACAAGAAGTGAAAGAGAGAACAGATAAAGAAGAAGAAGAAGGGTGAAAACCGAAATGAACAAGGTAAAGAGCTTACCTTGTGATGGTTTTATTTCCCTTGTGAAACTTATGTGGGTGCTGTAAAACAACCTTGAACTTGAGTAGTAATGATACTACAATATTGTTAGTTGAATGAGAATTTTTAATGTGGTTTAAGTGTGCAAACAAACCTAGGAAACTAAGCTAGTCATATGTGAGAACCATGGGAATTTATGTGTTCATTGGTACCTAAACAAAACAGGGGTGAAGATTGTGTTTGTGAGTACATTTAGTGTGGTGAAATGCTAAGGAAAGCAAGTAGGTGCTGTTAAAATTGCCTAGGAATGGATAAGTTTGAGTGTTTTATTATAAGGATGAAACTAGGTGTTCAAGAGGTGTTAAGGTGTGGTTAAAGATTTGGAAACCAACTAAGGAGAAGTGTGTATGAGGAGTAGAAATAATGTCAATTGAAGTGCTGTGAATGGCACTGTTTGAATGGTAAAGGAAGGTACCAAATCTGTTACAAGAGTTAAGCAAAACAAGAAAACTAGTTTTGATAATGTAAGTGAAATTTAAGTGAAATTAACTAGAGTTGGTGAGTGCACTTGGTGCTTAGTTTAAGGTGATTAAGAAGGGTAATTAGGTGCTAAAACATGTGGATTAAAGGTGGGGAAGATTGGTTTATCAATGGGCTATGAGGGGACCTGTAACAGAGTTAGGAAATTGCAAATCTGTAAAATCTGTTGCAGGGTCCGGGACCTAGTCCATGGACAAAGTCCCGGACCACCCCATTAATTTAGGCCGAGAGTTGCCACCATGTTTGGTCCGGGACTTGAGTCTGGTACAAGGTCCCGGACCACTTGTTAAAATCACCCGAGAGTTACAACCAGCTTTGGTCCGGGACTTAAGGTAGGGACCAAGTCCCGGACCACCCCCAGAAACCTACAGAGAGAGTTTTAAAGGTTGTAAATGATGGGGGTTTGAATGTTAATGATGTTATAAGATGTTAAGGCCTTGTTTGGTGAGATGTAAAGGCCTTAAGAAGTGTTAGAAAGTGTTAGAAGTGTTTGAGATGTGAGAGCTTAAAGTAACAAAAGTGAAACCGAGATAACGGGATAACGGGGTAACTACGGGAATAACATTTAATTATGTTCCGTATGAGTTTAGTATTAACAATAATGTTTGAAACATTATCAGAGGATCGTGTGCGACCCGAGCAAGGTGAGATGACACGGTAAAAGTAAAATCCCGGTGAAAGGTATGATTTTCTCATGCCCCGTATGCTAACCGAGTTACTCTGATTTGTGTGTTTGTGTGCCGGCTTAATCAAGAGTAAAGCATGAAAATAATCCCTTGTTTGATTATGCATGCATTGTTGTATGTTGTATGAGCTAACATACTTGTATGCCGGTGTGGTCTAACGTAGTGCATAGACCGACTCTTAGTGAGTGATGATTGACTAGAAACCCGTTGAACGGGTAGTCACATACCAATGGAAGTATGCAAACACACATAAACTATCGATTTAAGTGTAATGATAACGCAAACATATAAACTCCCTAGAATGTGAGGAGATGTACGGGTTGAGTAACTACCCGATAACGGTTAGGAAACCTTATTGCAACAATCCACGAAATAAATATGAGTGGAGGGATAAACGAACCTCCATCGAGAGGATCGAAGTTAGTCCAATAATGTAAACATATAAGAAAGGTAAAAGAGACCTAAGGGACTATGTGACTCCCTTGAGATACGGTCGACCTCTTATATGAGGATTTTACCCGGTATAAGAAAATATCCTAATGTATAAGCATATGATTGTGAGGGTAACCCTTAAACCTAAGATTACCCGAATTTAAGTAAAGTTCCCAAAGTCATTAGAAAGATCGAGAATGATGCTTCTAGACTAATATACATGATATTATTATAACTCCGAGAGAGGAGTGTATGGGAACGAGAGTAGTCCGAGAGTAGTCGGACCTAAGTAAAAGAGATAGGAACTAAGAGAGTTCCGTGAGCTAGTTGAACCTTCCCACCATGCTAGACCCAGAGTAGGGTCGAAACCGGGGAAGTAAGACTATGCTAGAGAGCCATGAGTTTTGGCTTAAGTATGTAATAAGAGTAACAAGCGTGACGTAGGAGACCTGTAGTGTCTCAAGAATCTACAAGAGCTTGAGTATGAATAACCCAAGAGTGTGGGTGAGATAACGTGTATAAATAACCCGAGAGAAAGGGGTGAGTATATGAATGTGTAATCCGAGAGAAAGGGGTGAGTATATGAATGTGTAACCCGAGAGAATGGGTAAGTATAAGAATAAGTAGCCCAAGAGAATGGGTGTGTATACGAATAAGTAACCCGAGAGAGCGGGTGAGGTATCGAATAAGTAAACAAGGCATAGTGAGGAATAACCCTCAATGCCTAAGAGTAACCAGTTACCACTAACAACATTGTTATGTTAGTTAGGAATCGTGTTCCGAGATTGGATGTAGATTCCTTGTGTGATATACATATATATTGTATTGCCATGATGCATGTTGTTTGATTAAAATGAACTCCATGTATATCCGACCCAAAGTAGTCGGCGTACCGCGGTTAGCACGCGGTATATGCGAATTTCATGCGCAGCGTAAGCTGACCCCCTAGGGGGAACGTTTTTAGTGTGCAGGTACTTGAAGCTGACCACCGTTCGAGAGAGTAGGACGGGGACAGTTATGAAGCGTGGGTAGTTAGATCGTAATTACTTATGCATTTGAATGGGGTGTAAGTCCGAGTATGTTATCGGCATCCGTATATTGTAGACTCGGTATAGTAAAGAAGAGAAATGATTATTGTATTTGTATGAAGTACTCGGTTGTTCCAGTTCATCAGACCGTTACGGTATGTAAGAAAGGCCTGGTTAGCCACATGGGTGGCTAACGGCGTTGTTTCACCCCTCGTTGTAAGTTAGAGTTCCGCTGTGCGAGTAAGAGTAATTAGAGAAGGTTTAAGAGGTAATGATGAGATTAACGGTTGGGGTGTTACAATTTAGATGTTTAATAATCATCTTAGATCATTAATAGGTCATTTAATTATATTTTAAAGGTTAGGGGTATTTCACATGGCTACCAAATTGGCCATTTTTTAGCATGTTTTTGACTTGATTTTAGCTAAATAAAATGTCTTATGGAATGGTGACTCACCTTCCATATATCATGTGACAGTATGTCAAAAGATTCTCAGCCTAAGGAGGCCTCACATTGCCGAAAACCTGCAGGAAAACAACAAGATGATTAGCCTTTGAAAAGTAATGAATTAAATACAAACTAGATCTAGCTTTTAGACATGACAATAAACAAGTTAATCTACCCATTCTCTAGCCTATGACTGTCGAAAATAAGTGAGGAAAAGGAGGTTTGATTGCTGTATTAAAATCAAACTAAAACATCTACCTAACTAGGCATGTTCTCATGTCTTCAAAGGACAAAAATCAAATACTACCTACAGCCCTTAATTGCCGAAAACTACAAGGAAAATGAGACAACATTAGCATGGGTATTAAGCTTAGAAAATTCAAAAGAACAAGCTACCTACCTTGCCTTTGTCATCTTGTTTCAAATTGACAAACAAAGCCATCCTCTCTTCCTTGTCATAGCCGAAAGCAAGCTTGAATTATGGGCATTTTATGGAGCCAAGAGTCAAGCTAATAAACTAAGGAAAAGCTAGACAACTTTGACATTATTGTGTCAAATGAGAGATTCCCTTCATTCTCTTAATTCCCTTACGTAAGCTTAGTCATTCCCTTGCTCACTCCTTAGCCGATTTTGGTAAGTCATTTCCTCTCTTTTCTTTCTTCCTTTGTTAGTTTCTTCTTGTGCTCTTCAAGCTCCATTAATGGAGATTTAACCTTAAACTCCATTTTTGTGTTAAATTCCTAGCAACTTCCAACAAGTCCTGAAGCAAGAATCATCCTAGCAACCTGCTAATAGAAATTTGTAGGATAAAGCTATAGACAAAAAGAATAAAATAATAAACTAATCCTACAACTCTACTATGGGTAGCAAATAAAAACCCGGTCGGAGTATAGTGTAAATATATTACGACCGAGAGAATCGTACCCAAGGGACTTATAGAAAACTAGTCCTAATCAGGGCAAAAGCCTATTCTATAACAAGGGGAAAGTAAGTGTGTAAGTACAAATTAAGAAAAACTACCTAAAACCTAATCTAAAATGGTATTTATAATGATCTGCCCCAGATTTCAAATGGCAACGTCATAAAAACACAAATGAACTCCAAGGGAAAAGAATAAATTCCGAACCAACCAACTTTTGGTACTGCCGGACAATATGCACCCGGCAAAGACAAGAACCTTGAATGTGCCGGACGTGTTGCACCCGGCATGCCATCCGGCATGCTCAAAATGTCAATTTACTCTTCCAGTTCGAAGTCGAACTAAGCACTCCCTAATCATTATCGAAGACTAATAATATCTAGGTAATCAACGAATCCGAAAAGGGGAGAATTCTGAGCCTTAAATTTCATCCTTTAAGTATAAAAGACAAATAGAAAGACCACTTGGAATTCCTCAACCTTTCTGCCTTACCAAGGTCAGAATTGAAGTACTTGGAAGTAGAAACAACTTCATTCCTAATTGCAATAACCACAAAATTCCAAGTTGAACTTATATCTTTTATTGAGTGATCTTAGTGCGTTTACAAAAGAGAAACCATTTCTAACCAGAGAAGACAAAGATTCTACATCACCATCCACACAATTAAGGAGGAGAATACAAAGAGGGAGAAGGAGATGTTAATAGCCTTAACCCGACAAGGTCTTCTTCTTCTCTTGCGTGGCAGGCTCCGTAGACTTCTTTGGACACCAACAATGGAGTGAGGCGGAAATATAGAAGTGAATGGAGAGGATTTTGTATATTGAAGTGTGTTCAATGATGTAGACTCACGGCCTATTTATAGGGCTTCAAAATGTCTTTTGCCGGGCGTCGTGCCGGATCATCAATAGCCGGTACACGTGGGAAATGTGCCTAACTGTTAACGGTCGAAACCGTCAATTCCGTGTGAAACAGTGTATATGCCGGGTAGGACATACCCGGCATCACACCCGGCAATAGCCAAATCTCTAACGGTCAATAACTGCCATCGTTTGGTCAACCGTGGCGACTCTTCACTTATGCCGGATGGGATCTACCCGGCATCGTATCCGGCAAAGCTCCTTTTCCGATCTATGCTCATGCCGTGCAGGATTAATCCGGCATTGAGTCCGGCATCAATGATCTTTTGGCTAGAAAATCATCCCTTGCACAGAAAAACATATAAAAACATAAGACTAAACTAATAAAACACTTTAATACCTAATATAGCACAAATAACATATATATAACCTAATTTAGATAAATATAATACTAAATCTAGCACCTAAAATATGATAAGTTTACGGCTTATCAAGGCCCTACACTTACCTTTTGCTAGTCCTCGAGCAAAACAAGATTAGAAAGGAGTAATTACTTATGCACAAAACAGATAAACTCTAGAATGACAATTAGATAAATACTCCCAACTATTTGTGTAACACCCCTACCATTAATACAATTATTACCGTCCAATCTCCTCATGCTTCCCGAGTCACGCAGCGGATACATACTTACATACAACGGGTGATACAATGCCGTTAGTCACCCACGTGACTAACAAGGCTACTACTTCTACATACAGCATCGGTCTGATGGACCGGAATATCCGAGTACTACACACTTACGATACATACTCCAATTACCAAATCAAATACTAGAACTTCCCATTCATTACAATACTCCATTTCATACAATGCTCCATAAGTTCGATACATCACAATACTATACACCGAGTTTACTAAGATCCTTATACCAATATAATACCCCTACCAAATTCATATCTACAACTACCCATTCCTCACAAACTACTTACTTCCTAAGTACAAGGGTGTACCACTTAGTACACCTCTACATTCTACTTCTACTATCCGAATGTAGCCACCGGTCTCTTACCTTGACCATATCCGCTTCGGGTACCTGCACACTAAAAACGTTCCCCCTAGGGGGTCAGCTTTCGCTGCATATGATAACCGCATACCCCGCGTACTAGTGAGGGTACGCCGACCACTTGGTCGAATACATGCAGTCCATTTTCATTCAAACATACATGCATACATGCTCTTGAATACAATACTATAATACTTACACAAGGAATACACGCATACGCTCCAACACATACCAAGAAGTTATACAAATCCAACAATACTTACTTACCTTCTTCCGAAATACACATTCACGATACATGCACAATACATTCTCATTGCATACCCAATCCATACACAATACATATACAATGCCCAATACTTTGTTAGCTTCATTTGTCCACCCGGGTTAATCGGGTGGAGATTACTCTTTTACTCGTTCCACAGTACTTACACATACATACTCTTACTCATACATACTTACGGATCCATACTTACTTACTTACTTACTTACTCTTACTCATGTTAAGTCGTCGGGACCTCCGGCCCGGGGACTACTCCGTCCCACCACCGTGATTTACTTGACTCACCAATCCGGGATGCTACCCATTTAAGGGGTTTGGGCCGCGGACCAGTTTAAGAGTTAGGAATCGGATCCAACCTCTTGTGTCTCTTCATCCTCACGCGTGGCCGAAGCTATATCGGACTTCTACTCATTCCAATTTACTCACTTAAGTTAGGAGTTAGATAGTTAGGAATTTAGTAGAAGTCAACATTCAAGCCACATACGCATTGCATTGTTCATATACACACCCATAGAAAATACAATACAATATACAAGTACACTACGAGATACAAATACACTTCATCATCATTCATATATTTCATGAATTATACAAACTATTGCTCAGGACAAATATCGAGAACAATGTAAACAAGCACAAGTATGTGCAATATAGTCCGATTCGTGCATTTATCTTATTAGGTGATCAAATAAGCACACAAATCGGGGTAACCAGATTAGGATACAGGGCATGAAGAAATCATACCTTTCACCGTTGACTTTGGAACTCACCGACTCCCTTCGGTGTTCAACTAGTCGAATCCTATGACATACATACAATTAGGTGGTTAATTATCCATAACAAACCTTACTCATTACTTCCCTAACTGTCTCCCAGTTTACTCTTACTATTCCATTATTACTTAAATACATTTACTTAAGTTACTTACTTTAAATTATTTCCTAAGCTTGTTTATGGCCTTAATGACCTTTAAACATCTTTAATCATATCCTAATTAACTTATACCATCATTACCCATCATCACCCATCCTTAACTTTGCTTTAAAATACATTCTATACACATTTTGGTGTGGTCCAGGTTTGTGTCCGGGGATACAAACCTGGACCAGTACTGGAAGTCGTTCTCTGGTTATGTTTGTGTGTGGTCCGGGTTTAGGGAAGGGTTTACAAACCCGGACCATGCAATTGGAGACCTCTCGGGTGGAATTTTGGTGTGGTCCGGGTTTAGGGGTTGGTTTGCAAACCCGGACCATTCCTTTGCAAATCTCTCGGGTGTATTTTTGGGGTGGTCCGGGTTAGTGTCTTGGTTTGCAAACCCGGACCATCCCTTTGTTAAAACCTTTCTGTCGAGTTTTCATGCTAGTCCGGGTTTGTGTGCTGGTTTGCAAACCCGGACTAGTTACAGTATTGCAATTTATATGAGTTTTTCAACTTGTTTCAATTCCAAATTTCTACCACTCTCTTCCCCATTATTCCTACATATAATCTAGGGTGTTTTGACCTTCATTAAGTAATCAAAACTAGCCTAATCCATCTCTATACCAATCTGTTGCAAAACACCATTCACTGTCAAATTTTCTTCCCTGTTACACTTTTCTTCTTCCACAAATGCTACAGATTTTTCCTTAAACCTTTACCATTCACTACTCCCTCTACCAATGCTTCTCCTAGCATTCTAAATCCATTACTTTGCCACTCTAGTTCTCCTCATTACCTAGACCCTCTTCAAATCTGTTTTCAAGGTACTAAACTACTCACTTAAACTCTCCAAATACACCTAGTTATCACCTAGATAGTTTTCTTCTCTTACACAACTAAGTCTTTAAATTTCCATACAAATTTGGGCAGAGGTTCCCCTATATTTTTAACATTGCCCACATGCATTTCTCAGCTCAAACATTCATTCCAAACTTCCATATCAATTCAACACTATACAACACAATAAATTTCCTGCACATACTCATTTACTTCCCACTGTTTTACCAAGCTTTTAAACACCTTTTAAAACTTCCCAAAAATGTCACATTCTCTTCCTCATTATACCACAATTTACCTACTACTCATTACCATATACTTTACACATTTCCAATATCCAAAATCTGTTACACTACACAATGCAAAACTAACTCAAGGTAATGTATTTACCTTGTGATTTTTGTTCCTCTTTCTTTCTTCCCCTTCTCTTCCTTTCTTCTTTCTTTTCCTTCCTTTCCTTCTTGTTCTCGGTTCCAAATGGAGTCCACACTCCAATGCTACAGCCCATACCAACACACAACTCTAACTTATCATTCATTCACAACTAACCCTAGAATTTAGTTATTTTTAGGGTTTAGAAAGAACATTACCTTACAACCAATGAGTGAGGTCCTTGGTTAGCAAGAGAGTGAGATTTCTAGCCCATGGGAGAAGCCTAAATCGGCTGGGTTACATAGAACAAGACAAAGGTTCAATATAATTTTCGTTTTGTCAATAAGGGCTAGAAAAGGTTGAGTTTTCAAGATTATTTTTACCTTAAACCATCAAGAAGAAGGAGGAGCTTCCAATGGTGATCTCAAACCTTCAAATGGAGAATACCCATGGAGATGAAAATGGGTGTTTTCGATTTTTGAAAGGAGGAAGATGATCTCCTTTGCAAGAGGAATTCAATGGTGTAATTTTTGTTGCATTTGGAGAAGGATTGAGTAGTTAACAAGAGGTGAGAAGAGGAGGCTGTGTGAGGGTTTGGCAATTCGCCATGGATGTCGCGAGAAGGAAGTAGAGAAAACAGAGAGGGAGGAGAGAGTGCAGTACGTGAGGGAATTAGAGAATGAGGGGGAGTAGGAGAGAGAGGGCATAAAGTAACCCTTTTACTTTTTGCTTTTTGTCCCCTTATTTAATTAGCTAATATGTGAGTGTGTGTGTGGGCTTTTAACTTATTAAAACCGGCCCCCTCACTGTTATACTAGCTGGAGCATTTTTCGTCTTTTACAGAAATCGCTCGTTATTTTACCCGGTTTTGGTACTATTCACTAACCGGGCCCGTTTTCCGGAATTTCTCGTTTCTTTAATTTTATTGGTTATTAAGCTTCCATAAATGTTTAATCATTGTTATTTAATGATTTATAATTTTTACGGGTTCGTTTGACCACTTAAAGTCACGTTTTCGGGTTTTCTCGAAAAACGTGCACTAAAGCTCTATTAGCGTTTTAATACATTATTTGGATCCGTTTTCTTCGGGAGTTGTTCCCATATATTATTTAGGTCTTATTAAGCACTTAGAATCCATATAATACGCTAACCGAGGTTTCATACCTCCTATGGTTATTTAACGCTTATTTAGCGTTTTTCGCTTTTTAAGCATTTCTTCATTTCTTTTGGATTTATTTTTCCTTACCAATATTACTAGGCATCATTAGGCCCTTAAATACGTATTAGATTAATTTTAATCCCTATATTTAAGTTCGGGGTATTTCAATTTGACTCTATTTCACAAGTATCACTTAATTATCCTTATTCCATCCGAAACATACTAATGGGTATAAAAGTAAGGAATTTTCAAAACCGATCAAAAGCTTTTGGGCTATTTTGCATAAGGGATTTTGTAATCTCTCCTTTTTCCGGTTTCCATCATTCAGCTCTATTTTTCAAGAGTTTCTGAATGTGGCCAAGACACTCATCATTAGTTTTTATATTCAGCCCTATTTTGCAAGGGTTTCTGAATCAACCATGATTTTTTTTGCATTTAAGAACGGGAAATTTAGGAGAAAAATAAAAGGAAAAATTCTTGTTTCTTGCTTTTATTCTGAGGCACTTTATGCAACCTCAGGGAATATAATGCTTTTACTTTGGAAGAAGATTGTTTTTTTCTTTTTTTTCTTTCTTCTTCTTCTTCCTTCTTCTTTTTTTTCAAAAAAACCCTATTTAAGATTTTCACCCAAAAGACTTTCACAAATTGAAAATAATACCCAGAAGTACATAAAAGAAAAAATCAGGAGAAAGATCATATACTCATGTTGAATAAAAAGAATCAAGAAGTTAAGAACAGGAATCTACAAGTCATTAGAAAGCTTACCTCTTGAGAGAACAAGTATCTATTCATTCCTAATCTCATCTTATTCAAAAACATGCAAAAAGCTTAGTAAAACATTGATAAAACTCACAACTTATGCATATTATAAATAAAAACTTATTTTTTAAGGGGGATCCGTGCCCTACACTTGGCAGGAACACTGTCCCCAGTGTTCGAAAGAAAAGGAAAATAAATAAAGAAAGACTGTAATAAAGAAAATTAAAAGTAATTAAGAAGAAAATGACTCCCCTGTGGTGCAAGAAGACTAGACGCGTGGGGGCTGCCCTACACTTAGCCTTTTGGCTACTTGGCCAAGTGATCAGACATCTCGATAGAAACGAAGATCGATTTCGCATACTCCCGTTGATCAATTTAGTGTTGGAGATAGGAGTTGACCAAGTGGTCATAGTTGAGCAAAAAGTTGCTGCATTTGCAACTGCATCGACTTATGCTCCATGCGAACGGTCGAGATCTCTTCAAGTTCCACTACCTCAGGTGGTATAAAATCTGGCAATTCGGAGCATTGGGCGTGTGGTCGTGCAATTTTCCACATTCACCTGTTGAGGAAGAGAGTTTATTGCCATTCGCCTGCGGTATTTGATTATTTGTGTAGGGAGTGTGCTTGAAACGCATTCACCTAATTTACTTTGGAGGAGTAGCACACAAAATATTAGTTGAACGAAATATAGTATAAAGAATAATAAAATAGATATGTTACGAAACTAAAAGAAAAGAAAAATAAATCATATTGAACATGCCGGACCGTGTGCCGGGCGTCGCGTATCCGGCAATGGACTTCTTCCATTAATGCCGGGTTGAATTTACCCAGCATATTTGTAACACCCCATCCAACAACAAACACACTTAACAACAAACTGCAGCGGAATACAAACTTCAACACATTACTTAACTTCTTGGTGTTACACGCCGTTAACCACCCACGTGGCTAACAAGGCTAATACATATACATTGTACCGGTCTGATGGGCTAAATTCCCGAGCGACTACACATTACTATCCCTTTCCATTAACAACAACGACAACATACACCTTTCAACTATACCGAGTATTTATAAACTGATGCCGATAACAATTTCGGTCTTACTACACCTACTGTATATATACACTTAAATGATTACCCATGTACAATGTCTACCCCGTCCTACTCTCGAACGGCTTCCAGCTCTCAGTACCTGAAATAGGAAAAGAAGAGAAAGGGTGGCCCCCAAGGGGCTCAGCACCTTTGCTGGTATGGTAATCCCGCAGCCCACATACTACCGGGCCACGCACAACTAATTGTCGTCTTAACATGCAGTTGATTATATTTAAATCATGCATGTAACAATAAACACACAACACTTAACATTTCGCCTCAATGGCTCAACAATCGGATAATACATCCTACTTAATAAATCACCCATGGTATTCATCATCCCTAGAGTGTTTCTCCTCCAATGGAGCTACTTCCTTAATAGACGACACATACCCTTAAATCGGGTTATCCTTAAACGCCTCCTATCACAACTGGGAATCATATCCATGATCCACACAATCTACATTATACAACATATAACATACACTACATACAACACCTAACAACACTTTGCACGTTTCCACGTACACAACACAATACCGCAATGGATATTCCATCACAACAAAACACATAACATAACGGGAATGGTTCGCTTAGGAACCGACCCAAACATTGTTTACACACTGGTGAGCCTAGAGAATGTTGCCAGTCTCATGATAAGCTCGTTACATAACTCGTTACCGTCTCGTTAAATGAACGGTTAACTTAACACAAAGTGTCTCGGATATAGTGATCCAAGCACACCGAAACAAACATAACAATAGTATGCCCCTGTGGCCCGACGTGAGTCAGTAATAGCCTTGGTTAAGCTAAAGGGAAGGTTGGGAACCAAATTGGAAAACAACCATAACATACAGAGAGGATCGAACCTGCTATGACAACGACCCCCATACTCACACGCGTGGCCGGAACAGACCGGACTCCTCACTCCCCCGTTAGCACTTGTTAGAAGTTCAACTTTGAACTTTATTAAACACTCACAAACATTGGGTTAAGTCTTATTAGACATACACAAGGGAAGAGAGAGTCATACATTCACATACAAACATCACACACAAACATCACATAACCAACTCACGCATAGCCGTGGTTAGAACGTTCCTTAAGTCGGAAACGTTGTTACCGGATACCGTTCTCCTACGTTTACCTAATAGTGGTTAACTAGCCCTTCAAGCGCATTCGAGGTTACCGGTATCGGCACGTAAACATACAATAACAATAACGACTGTAAACTCGTTTCATGATTTATCTCATAACGTGGCAAACATACAGAAACACATTGGCATACAAGCCGGTGTAATCCGGTAGGACACAGGTTGCAAGAAAACCATACCTGTCACCGGAGTCCACTTTACCACGTCCACTTATGTTCCTCGAGCAATTCTCGAACAACTGTTAACATCACATGTGTTTTTATTAACATTGGGGTAACATGTTTGTTTTAAGTCTAACGCTTATAACTTTTCCCCGTTAACTTGGTTAAATAACTTTACATTTTAACTTGTTTTACTTCCACATTTTATTACAACCTTTCACCCACTTAATCACCATTAAAACTCACTTATCATGTCCTTAACAACCTTATAACATCATTACCTACCAATCCCCATCATCACATAACATTTCATAACCTGAAACCATGTTTTTGGTCCGACCGACCCACCGTCCGACCCACAACTGGGTCGGACCCTCCCAGTGGTCTTCGGGTCTGAAGAATCCTACCTTGACCGACCCATGTCCGACCCAACCTTCTGGGTCGGACCATGTGCGAACATTTTCTTCCTTTGAAACTTGACCGACCGACCCATGTCCGACCCACCCTTTTGGGTCGGACCATCACCGAACACTTACCTAACATCTAACAGAGGCTCGACCGACCCAAAACTGGGTCGGACCCCTGGGTCGGTCGCCTTCTAAACTTACCCAAACTTTGCCAAATCTTCACCAAACTTCTCCTAAGGCCTCTTAATGTGTTCTAACATCATTTGGCACTTCAAACACACCCTTAGGATATTCTTAAACACTCACAAAACTATTTTTTTCCTAATTCCTTAAACCTTTACTTATATCTCCACAAAATTCCTAACACTTACAATTTTTCTCCTTATGATTTCTAGGTGGCATTTCACCTATAATGACCACTACACCTAGGTGTTTCCTCTACACCTTAACATCATCTCTCAAACTTCTTTTCTTACTAACTAAATCTCCTTTTTCACATCATACCTAAACATCACTTATTCCTTGAACACCAACCTTACCTAAACCTTAAACAACTTCTCCAAGACTTTAATACATTCACAAAACACCCATTGAATTCCTAGAACTTCCAAGACAACACCTAAATCCTTGCATCACTCTAAATCACCTTAATACATGTTTTCTTCTCAAGTAAACATTCAATCACCTTTAACACTTCCTAGTTCACCAAAACTTCCTTAAAACACTTAGAACTTCTTACACATCTTCCCAAATTTGGCCATAGCTTCTCCAGTATATACCCACATCCAAACACTTAGGTTTTTACCTTATTTCACTCAAGAACACCTAAAATCCATCAAACACATTTTATACACAAACTTCACACATTTTGCACTACATCACAATATAGTGCATAACTTAAATTGCTTGGCACTTAGGCCCTTAAATAACATGGCTCTTAGGCCCTTAAATAACATAAACCATAAACACTGAATTTCCCACATAAATAATGCCTTTGACCTGCAAATACATACACCAATACATATGTTCTTTTACTAGTCTCCTTGAGAACACTTTACTAGGTCATTCACCATTTGCTCTTTAGGTAGTTTTAACAAGCATTATATGCTCATTTATCCTAAGGCATTAAACCACATTAGGTTAGCATATTTACCTCTTTTCCTCACAAACTTCTTTCTTGTTTCCTTGTTTGAAATCGGTAGGGTATTTAATACCTTGTCAACTAATAAACAATGTATAATCATTAAAATGAGTATACAAGCTTAATGCTTCATCTCATTGTAAACCCTAGGTTTACATATATTATCTTAAGGTATTAAGATGATTGTTTTACCTTGGAATGGAAAGAGAGCTTGAATATTTATCAAGAGAGGACTCCACCAAGTCCTTGAAAGATTCAAATGGAGCTAGAACAAAGCAACAATGAGCACCATTAATGGTGATTTTCGGACACCACACAAACATGAAGGAAATGTCATTTTTCTTTGAGTTTCCTTACCTTGAAGCAAAGGAGAGTAATAATATGTAGAAACACAAGCTCAAGCTCCATCAATGGTGATTCTCCATGGCACCAAAATTGAGCTCTTGAAGATTTGAAAAGGTAGAAGTGTAGAGCTTGACCTAACTAAGACAAATATGGTCTTAGAATTTGATTTGGAGCATGGAGTTGGATTTGGCAAGGAAATGAAGATGGAGAAGAGAGGGCTGTTGCAAAATCGTAAATGGAGGAAAGGAGAAGGTGAAGAACCGTGTGAAATGAAAGAAGAGAAGGAAATGAGAAGATGAGTTTGCTTTTTGGAGATATTTATGTTATAAAGCAAAATAGTACTTTACTTTAAGTTTTACTTTACTTATTTGATTTCTTTTACAACTTGGTGACTCACTACTACAAAAACCGGCCACCATTTAGTTAGAAGGGTAATATAGTCTTTATTGACTCATTACTTATAACATCATATGTTACAAACTAGCTTATAAAAATCACTATTCACAAACTAAGGCACATAGAAGTGAAATTTTTGATTTCCCATTAATATAGCCACCCAAATGTGATACTATGTAGTACACATGTTAATTAAAGAGTAATGATGGACATTTAGCCATTCAAAACTCATTTACAAGACAATTTTTCAAAAACGTGCTTTAAGACTCCTTAAAGCACATTTTGTGTTTTAACTTGTTTTCAAGCTTGGTTTTCTTTGGTAATTGATTTAATATGTTCATTAACATATTTATAAGGTATAGGTATGACCATTAGGTCTTATACAAATTTATCCCAAGCTTAGAGCACATTTTTGCTCTTATTGACTTTAAGGTATTTTCTTGTGTTTTATTTGGTTTAACTGTCCACCAAGGTTTCCTAAGGACTTATTTAGCCTTATTAAATCATAATTGAATATTATTAAGTCTTGGTAGGCTCTTTGGGTCCTAACCAAGTTCGCTCATAGCTTAGAGCATGTTTTTGCTCAACTGTGTCTTAGTGCTTTATTGCACTTTACTATGTTTTAAATTGTTTACTGATGTTACTAAGGCACTTTTTAGCCTTTACGTACCATAATTTGATATTTAAACCACATATCAAGGTTTGGGGTATTTCAATCTACCCCCCTTAAAAAGAACTTCGTCCTCGAAGTTCACACTTTCCTCACATCATTAGATTTGAACACGGGAATCACTTGGAAATAAACTTCCATAACCAAACACACTTTACATCACAACCTCGGACTTAATGGTCCGGGCAACACATTCACATCCACACATAACATAACATATCCACATGATAACCTCGGACTCTATGGTCCGGGTATCTTAACAACACTTACACATACATAACAACCCCTTTGACTCACTGGTCTTGGGTAACATAACAACATTTGGACACATAGGTCCCGGTAACATAACAGTCTTTAGAGACATAGGTCTATGTAACACCACACATTTAGACTCATAGGCCTTGATAGTATACACTTTAGGAAATCCAAGTCAAAACAACATTCATTACACATACCACACAACATGTCAGAGCATGTATAGCAATCAAAAATATCCTTGATATACACTGTGATCCCGCAGAACACGGTCGCGATGGACACCTTCCGTCCCCGTGCCTTTAGGAGATTAAAACAATCACATAAGTTTAAAATTTCCTTGTGAGGTTAAGTAAGAAGACTTTAATTATGTAAAGTATCCATCAACGTTTTATAAATACCAATTTAAAATCCTTTTGAAAACACACACACAACTCCAAGTCCAGCTTAAGCTCTTTGCTTCTTTCCTTAGCGTGGTTATTTGTGACCACTTATAGGGAGTTTCAAGAATCATCCAACCCTGATGTGATCAGCATCAGTGTTGAACTATCCTTCCACTCCAATTTGTGTTCGGCTTCCCTTGATCACATGCAAATCAAGTTCCACCTCCCACTTCATTTTCAAGCATCAATTATATCACTCATTTCCAATTTTTCTATCTTTTTAATCATTCTAATCATGATCATACATCTCCAAAGGATAGAACTCCGTCTATCAGTTACCTCCATTCACTTTAATCCTGTTGCCTAGGGAATCTCATTCTCACTAGGTTCTATGTCGGTATCATGCCCTTTCTTGCATCACTATAAAGTATTATATACATATATTTTATCAAAATACAACACCTGGTTTTACATTTATACACTGTCGGGGCTTTTGTTCCCCCGGGAGTTTCTCTACTCCCCACACTTGTACTATCAACACAACTGTTTAACAATACACCACTTATTACAATGGTTTCGCATCTACTGTGCGCAATACCACAATTAAACCATGAATGAATGTGTATGTTTACATAACACACACACCAATCATCATAACAATAATATAATTTTGTGCTATGCACAATATCAATCACATACACTACGTACACTTGTACGGTAATATACACCAAGTGGTTTTGCGCTCTACCCCTAAAAGGGATTACGCCCACGTGATCAATCGTAGACATTGGCTTAAATGTTCTGCCGTCGTGAAGTGTTTTAACTTCCACGCGGTCTATTACACAACGATTCTGATTAGAGGATCTTAACCATATTGGCGGTTTAGTTCCTAAACCAAGAATTCTCATTGGAGTTTGTTTAACTCTTAGTTGGTTTCGATTTTGCCTGTTAGGTTCTAGGCGTTAATAATTAGCCATTCACTCATGTTCACCATGTACGCTCAACACTTAAATCACTGGCTCACTAGTTTCTGCTGCGAAACTCTAATAACTGTAGAGCTTAATTGCTCCCTGGTTATTCTTACTGTTGTACATCCCCAATTGTCACCTCGTCTTGGTAACAATGGTTTCTCAAACCGACGCGTGGTATCTCTTACCGTTAGCGAGTTCGGTGAGTTATACACTTCTATCCAATTCCATAATAATTTACTGTGTATACCACTATGTATTTCACAATGATTGACTCGTTTCCTTCCGACTACTGTCGGTGAGATTGAGCTACTGCCTAGTGTGTAGTGCTCTCTCAGCTATTTACAACCTTTGGGGTATATTCCATACCATTATTTGGCAGTTAGTGCTACGTAGTCACTTACTGTTAATCATGTCTCCACATTTGGTTTGTACAAGTACTCCTTCATTGGTGCGGCCTTGCATTTCCTATGCATCGGCCTTTATAACATTATTCCTCTATAATTAACATGTCTCCAATTCCTAGCTATCCCACTCGATCATTACTGCGCAAGTGCAATACCAAAACACTCAGTCATACAGAGTGCAGAGGCGTAAACTCTCGACAGTAAATCCCTTATGCGACTCGCCATGGAATTCACACTGTCCTTCACTGAGACTCTTATCTCGTAACTGGTCTTACCTACCATATTATCATTCAACAACACTTATACAACGGTCGCTTACTGCGCACCGTGCTCTTACTTATTGTATAACACTAACTCACATAATATTTACTGTCACATTAACTTCCACACATATACTTACATCATTCGTATTATAGTTCATCACTCATTTAAACGACTACTGAATGCTCCTTGAGCATCGATCATTCGAGTCACAAGCCGACATTATTCAGCTCGGTGTTTCACCTTATACACACATACTACTAAGCTAACTGCTCTCTTTCAATAATAACGTCATCCATCCTTAACATATTTCTTAAGCTTGGTTCACATAACTACCGCTCCTGCGGTCTCACAATATCGAGAGGTATCCCCACTCTTAATGCAGTGGTTCGTTTATCACTCTATTCACTTATACAACATAAACTTCTGCAATCGGTCTAATTTATATAACATATCTTGCTTATGGCCTATAAGCCTTATTTGCCTTGAGCTGCGCTCATTATAGGCTGTCCACACACATGTACTTCTCTGTACAACATTACATGGTTTGGATGTTATATTGAGCTCCATGACAAGGTCGTTGCATCACGTTCCTTTCATGGGATTCCCCTTAGGTTTGTCAGTCCGTCTCCTGACAACTCATGTCTAAACTGGGTGTTAGTTCAACCCTTGTGTTTCTGTCATGCATTTCGTTCAACAATTGTTGATGCGAACACCCCTCAAGGATTGCTCCTGGGTGTTGCTACGTTATGCTTTACATTTGTTTCACACTTATTGGTACATTCCATTAGCCACGCCGTTTGCGTTTTTCACTGGTTATTATCTTCTTCCGTGAAGATCAACCTTTCCTGGTAGTGTAGGTACTCATTCTGGGAGTTTCATCCCGTTCATTGCACATTAATGTGTCCACATTAGTCATCTACGTGCCATGTACAGGCTAGGTCACCGTTCCAGCTAACATGTTTTATCCCTAAGGATTCTTAAGACACATGTGATGTCTTTACATAACAGTTTGTGCCCTTCGCACTTCCTAACTCTTAAACATTTCCTTGAGAGGAATTCACTAATCCTTTTAGTCTCGTTAACTTAACTGAGTTCCTTAGCTTCAACTATCCCTTGTAGTCCTTAGCTCTTGTTTGATTTATACTGCTGACCGTAGACGGAGTCGACTACTTCCCGTGTTTCGGACTCCACTCGTATACATATGTGGGGTACCATACTGATACATTGCTACCTACCCAACTAACCCATAAGTAGGTCTGTCAGGCCCACAAGCTCCTATCGGAGTGCGGTCGTCCCACAATTCAGTTGGTACACTCGTAGTGTCCGTCACACGCCTAGGTGAAGTATTCTGTTGTCAACTCCCTTATATTGTCCCTTGACAATATTCATTCCATGCTTCCCGAACTTAATCGAGGGAAAGTTTATCCATTGTTGTATCCTCGCCAACTGTCCTTGGTTTTACTGGCTTGGTTTAAAAGAAGGTTGGAAAGAAGTGTGGTTTGAAAGAAAATCTGGTTTTGAAAAGAAAAGGGTTTGAATAAATCTGGGTTTGAAAGAAAATTTTCATGGTTTCACAACATCTTCTTACCTTAGCCAAGTCTAGCTTCTTGCTGACTGGTGTACTTACAATCACAGAGGTTAGGCTATTAAGCCCTTCCACGGTTACAATGATCTCACTTAACTTCATGGTACTTCACCAAGTACTTGCAGTGGTTATAAATTTCCCGAACAGCCCTGTTATAGCAGCACTTGCTACGGCAAGTGCGCCATGCTAACTGGCTATCGGTTTAGCACTTACCGGTTGTGGTATTGTTTTTACCTATACTGTCATCAGTGGCCTTGTTGGCCCTCATTGATCTTACTGCCTTGATAATAACTCTTCTAGGTGACTTCTCACTGTCTTCACCTGACGATCATCAACTAGGGTGTTTCCCATACTGGGAGACCCCTTTGTCTTAGTATTGTATCCTCCTTATAGCCCGTTCCACGCACTTGTCGTGGTTACTGAGACTTGTCTCTTGTTTGGGCACTACGTTGTAGTTCCTTTGTCGGTTGGTATACCGTCGGTGTATTATTTATCAACTGTGGTCCCGTAGACACTCGTCTCGGGTTTCACTAATCCACTTCTTGCCTGTTGCACAGTTGGTGCGTTGCAAGTTAGTTATTCTCGACTGCTTAGCATGTCGACCCAGGTTGCCGGAAATTCTATTCTTCTGTACACTGATTCTTCGCTCTTCGCTATGAAATGCGGTTAACACTGTTTAGATGGGAACCGTCCCCGGGATTCCCAGTTTTCGGGATCTACCGTATGACAGGTTCTCCGTACCCTAAAGGTATTTAATAACAGCCAGATCGGGTATTCCCGAGTATGAGAGGACTTCCATCTCTCTGGCGTTGTTTCCCCAAGTTATATACAGGGATTGTGGGGGGTGGGATGGATATTATAGGTTTCCAGTATTCACTGGTAGTTCCTAACTAGCGTATTTCTCACGCTATCACTCAACCCTTAACCCAAAGTACTTAAATCCTAACTCGGTACTTCCTAAGCTCGGTAATTCAGTCATCAGAGCGATACTTCGCTCTGATACCACTTTTTGTAACACCCCATCCAACAACAAACACACTTAACAACAAACTGCAGCGGAATACAAACTTCAACACATTACTTAACATCTTGGTGTTACACGCCGTTAACCACCCACGTGGCTAACAAGGCTAATACATATACATTGTACCGGTCTGATGGGCTAAATTCCCGAGCGACTACACATTACTATCCCTTTCCATTAACAACAACGACAACATACACCTTTCAACTATACCGAGTATTTATAAACTGATGCCGATAACAATTTCGGTCTTACTACACCTACTGTATATATACACTTAAATGATTACCCATGTACAATGTCTACCCCGTCCTACTCTCGAACGGCTTCCAGCTCTCAGTACCTGAAATAGGAAAAGAAGAGAAAGGGTGGCCCCCAAGGGGCTCAGCACCTTTGCTGGTATGGTAATCCCGCAGCCCACATACTACCGGGTCACGCACAACTAATTGTCGTCTTAACATGCAGTTGATTATATTTAAATCATGCATGTAACAATAAACACACAACACTTAACATTTCGCCTCAATGGCTCAACAATCGGATAATACATCCTACTTAATAAATCACCCATGGTATTCATCATCCCTAGAGTGTTTCTCCTCCAATGGAGCTACTTCCTTAATAGACGACACATACCCTTAAATCGGGTTATCCTTAAACGCCTCCTATCACAACTGGGAATCATATCCATGATCCACACAATCTACATTATAACATATAACATACACTACATACAACACCTAACAACACTTTGCACGTTTCCACGTACACAACATAATACCGCAATGGATATTCCATCACAACAAAACACATAACATAACGGGAATGGTTCGCTTAGGAACCGACCCAAACATTGTTTACACACTGGTGAGCCTAGAGAATGTTGCCAGTCTCATGATAAGCTCGTTACATAACTCGTTACCGTCTCGTTAAATGAACGGTTAACTTAACACAAAGTGTCTCGGATATAGTGATCCAAGCACACCGAAACAAACATAACAATAGTATGCCCCTGTGGCCCGACGTGAGTCAGTAATAGCCTTGGTTAAGCTAAAGGGAAGGTTGGGAACCAAATTGGAAAACAACCATAACATACAGAGAGGATCGAACCTGCTATGACAACGACCCCCATACTCACACGCGTGGCCGGAACAGACCGGACTCCTCACTCCCCCGTTAGCACTTGTTAGAAGTTCAACTTTGAACTTTATTAAACACTCACAAACATTGGGTTAAGTCTTATTAGACATACACAAGGGAAGAGAGAGTCATACATTCACATACAAACATCACACACAAACATCACATAACCAACTCACGCATAGCCGTGGTTAGAACGTTCCTTAAGTCGGAAACGTTGTTACCGGATACCGTTCTCCTACGTTTACCTAATAGTGGTTAACTAGCCCTTCAAGCGCATTCGAGGTTACCGGTATCGGCACGTAAACATACAATAACAATAACGACTGTAAACTCGTTTCATGATTTATCTCATAACGTGGCAAACATACAGAAACACATTGGCATACAAGCCGGTGTAATCCGGTAGGACACAGGTTGCAAGAAAACCATACCTGTCACCGGAGTCCACTTTACCACGTCCACTTATGTTCCTCGAGCAATTCTCGAACAACTGTTAACATCACATGTGTTTTTATTAACATTGGGGTAACATGTTTGTTTAAAGTCTAACGCTTATAACTTTTCCCCGTTAACTTGGTTAAATAACTTTACATTTTAACTTGTTTTACTTTCACATTTTATTACAACCTTTCACCCACTTAATCACCATTAAAACTCACTTATCATGTCCTTAACAACCTTATAACATCATTACCTACCAATCCCCATCATCACATAACATTTCATAACCTGAAACCATGTTTTTGGTCCGACCGACCCACCGTCCGACCCACAACTGGGTCGGACCCTCCCAGTGGTCTTCGGGTCTGAAGAATCCTACCTTGACCGACCCATGTCCGACCCAACCTTCTGGGTCGGACCATGTGCGAACATTTTTTCCTTTGAAACTTGACCGACCGACCCATGTCCGACCCACCCTTTTGGGTCAGACCATCACCGAACACTTACCTAACATCTAACAGAGGCTCGACCGACCCAAAACTGGGTCGGACCCCTGGGTCGGTCGCCTTCTAAACTTACCCAAACTTTGCCAAATCTTCACCAAACTTCTCCTAAGGCCTCTTAATGTGTTCTAACATCATTTGGCACTTCAAACACACCCTTAGGATATTCTTAAACACTCACAAAACTATTTTTTTCCTAATTCCTTAAACCTTTACTTATATCTCCACAAAATTCCTAACACTTACAATGTTTTCTCCTTATGATTTCTAGGTGGCATTTCACCTATAATGACCACTACACCTAGGTGTTTCCTCTACACCTTAACATCATCTCTCAAACTTCTTTTCTTACTAACTAAATCTCCTTTTTCACATCATACCTAAACATCACTTATTCCTTGAACACCAACCTTACCTAAACCTTAAACAACTTCTCCAAGACTTTAATACATTCACAAAACACCCATTGAATTCCTAGAACTTCCAAGAAACACCTAAATCCTTGCATCACTCTAAATCACCTTAATACATGTTTTCTTCTCAAGTAAACATTCAATCACCTTTAACACTTCCTAGTTCACCAAAACTTCCTTAAAACACTTAGAACTTCTTACACATCTTCCCAAATTTGGCCATAGCTTCTCCAGTATATACCCACATCCAAACACTTAGGTTTTACCTTATTTCACTCAAGAACACCTAAAATCCATCAAACACATTTTATACACAAACTTCACACATTTTGCACTACATCACAATATAGTGCATAACTTAAATTCCTTGGCACTTAGGCCCTTAAATAACATGGCTCTTAGGCCCTTAAATAACATAAACCATAAACACTGAATTTCCCACATAAATAATGCCTTTGACCTGCAAATACATACACCAATACATATGTTCTTTTACTAGTCTCCTTGAGAACACTTTACTAGGTCATTCACCATTTGCTCTTTAGGTAGTTTTAACAAGCATTATATGCTCATTTATCCTAAGGCATTAAACCACATTAGGTTAGCATATTTACTCTTTTCCTCACAACTTCTTTCTTGTTTCCTTGTTTGAAATCGGTAGGGTATTTAATACCTTGTCAACTAATAAACAATGTATAATCATTAAAATGAGTATACAAGCTTAATGCTTCATCTCATTGTAAACCCTAGGTTTACATATATTATCTTAAGGTATTAAGATGATTGTTTTACCTTGGAATGGAAAGAGAGCTTGAATATTTATCAAGAGAGGACTCCACCAAGTCCTTGAAAGATTCAAATGGAGCTAGAACAAGCAACAATGAGCACCATTAATGGTGATTTTCGGACACCACACAAACATGAAGGAAATGTCATTTTTCTTTGAGTTTCCTTACCTTGAAGCAAAGGAGAGTAATAATATGTAGAAACACAAGCTCAAGCTCCATCAATGGTGATTCTCCATGGCACCAAAATTGAGCTCTTGAAGATTTGAAAAGGTAGAAGTGTAGAGCTTGACCTAACTAAGACAAATATGGTCTTAGATTTGATTTGGAGCATGGAGTTGGATTTGGCAAGGAAATGAAGATGGAGAAGAGAGGGCTGTTGCAAAATCGTAAATGGAGGAAAGGAGAAGGTGAAGAACCGTGTGAAATGAAAGAAGAGAAGGAAATGAGAAGATGAGTTTGCTTTTTGGAGATATTTATGTTATAAAGCAAAATAGTACTTTACTTTAAGTTTTACTTTACTTATTTGATTTCTTTTACAACTTGGTGACTCACTACTACAAAAACCGGCCACCATTTAGTTAGAAGGGTAATATAGTCTTTATTGACTCATTTAATTACTTATAACATCATATGTTACAAACTAGCTTATAAAAATCACTATTCACAAACTAAGGCACATAGAAGTGAAATTTTTGATTTCCCATTAATATAGCCACCCAAATGTGATACTATGTAGTACACATGTTAATTAAAGAGTAATGATGGACATTTAGCCATTCAAAACTCATTTACAAGACAATTTTTCAAAAACGTGCTTTAAGACTCCTTAAAGCACATTTTGTGTTTTAACTTGTTTTCAAGCTTGGTTTTCTTTGGTAATTGATTTAATATGTTCATTAACATATTTATAAGGTATAGGTATGACCATTAGGTCTTATACAAATTTATCCCAAGCTTAGAGCACATTTTTGCTCTTATTGACTTTAAGGTATTTTCTTGTGTTTTATTGGTTTAACTGTCCACCAAAGTTTCCTAAGGACTTATTTAGCCTTATTAAATCATAATTGAATATTATTAAGTCTTGGTAGGCTCTTTGGGTCCTAACCAAGTTCGCTCATAGCTTAGAGCATGTTTTGCTCAACTGTGTCTTAGTGCTTTATTGCACTTTACTATGTTTTAAATTGTTTACTGATGTTACTAAGGCACTTTTAGCCTTTACGTACCATAATTTGATATTTAAACCACATATCAAGGTTTGGGGTATTTCAATATTGCCCGGCTTGTTCAAACCGAAAGAGAAAATTAATTAAAAAGGGAAAGAGATAGGAAAGTTAACTTAAAAGAGTAAAGGGAAGAAATATTACAAACAAATCAAAAATTCGAAGAAAGAAAGAAAAAATGTAAAATAAAAGTTGAGATTAAATGCCGGATTGTGTGCCGGGTGGGTCTTATCCGGCATAGGACTTCCTCCAACATTGCCGGACGTCGGAGACCCGGCATTGCACATGGCATCGCTCAACCTAGTGAACAAATTAAAACAATGAATAACAGAATAAGTAAATAAGAATTGTTGAATCTGCCGGGCACCGGTTACCCGACATCCAACTCGGCATATTCAACCGAAAAAGAAAATGAGAGAATCAAAGAATAAAGAATAAAGAATAGGGCGTTTTACCAAATTTAGGACTTGGACTAATTCCAAGTCCCCGGCAACGGCGCCAATTTGCTAATAGAAATTTGTAGGATAAAACTATAGACAAAAAGAATAAAATAATAAACTAATCCTACAACTCTACTACGGGTAGCAAATAAAAACTCGGTCGGAGTATAGTGTAAATATATTACGACCGAGAGGGACTTATAGAAAACTAGTCCTAATTCGGGCAAAAGCCTATTCTATAACAAGGGGGAAAGTAAGTGTGTAAGTACAAATTAAGAAAAACTACCTAAAACCTAATCTAAAATGGTATTTATAATGATCTGCCCCAGATTCGAAATGGTAACATCATAAAAACACAAATGAACACCAAGGGAAAAGAATAAATTCCGAACCAATGAAATTTTGGTACTGCCGGATATTATGCCGGACAATATGCACCCGGCAAAGACAAGAACCTTGAATGTGCCGGACGTGTTGCACCCGGCATGCCATCCGGCATGCTCAAAATGTCAATTTACTCTGCCAGTTCGAAGCCGAACTAAGCACTCCCTAATCATTATCGAAGACTAACAATATCTAGGTAATCAATGAACCGAAAAGGGGTGAATTCTGAGCCTTAAATTTCATCCTTTAAGTTATGAAAGACAAATAGAAAGACCACTTGGAATTCCTCAACCTTTCTGCCTTACCAAGGTCAGAATTGAAGTACTTGGAAGAAGAAACAACTTCATTCCTAATTGCAATAACCACAAAATTCCAAGTTGAACTTATATCTTTTATTGAGTGATCTTAGTGCATTTACAAAGAGAACCATTTCTAACTAGAGAAGACAAAGAATTCTACATCACCATCCACACAATTACAAGGAGAGAATACAAAGTGGGAGAAGGAGATGTTAATAGCCTTAACCCGACAAGGTCTTCTTCTTCTCTTGCGTGGTTGGCTCCGTAGACTTCTTTGGACACCAACAATGGAGTGAGGCGGAAATATAGAAGTGAATGGAGAGGATTTTTATGTTGAAGTGTGTTCAATGATGTAGACTCACGGCCTATTTATAGGGCTTCAAAATGTCTTTTGTCTGGCATTGTGCCGGATCATCAATAGCCGGTACACGTGTTTTTTGTGCCTAACTTTAAGCGTCGAAACATCAATTCCGCGTGAAGCCAGTGTAATATAGGCCGGGTAGGACATACCCGGCATCACACCCGGCAATAGCCAAATCTACGGTCAATAACTGCCATCGTTTGGCTCAACTGTGGCGACTCTTCACTTATGCCGGAGGGATCTACCCGGCATCGTATATGGCAAAGCTCCTTTTCCGATCTATGCTATGCGTGCAGGATTAGCTCCGGCATTGAGTCCGGCATCAATGATCTTTTGGCTAGAAAATCATCCCTTGCACAGAAAAACATATAAAACATAAGACTAACTAATAAAACACTTTAATACCTAATATAGCACAAATAACATATATATAACCTAATTTAGATAAATATAATACTAAATCTAGCACCTAAAATATGATAAGTTTGCGGCTTATCAAGGCCAGGCCCCGACATTACCTTTTTGCTAGTCCTCGAGCAAAACAAGATTAGAAAGGTAATTCTTATGCACAAAACAGATAAACTCTAGAATGACAATTAGATAAATACTCCCAACTATTTGACTCTATTTCACAAGTATCACTTAATTATTCTCATTCCATCCGAAACATACTAATGGGTATAAAAGTAAGGAATTTTCAAAACCGATCAAAAGCTTTTGGGCTATTTTGCATAAGGGATTTTGTAATCTCTCCTTTTTCCGGTTTCCATTATTCAGCTCTATTTTGCAAGAGTTTCTGAATGTGGCCAAGACACTCATCATTAGTTTTTATATTCAGCCCTATTTTGCAAGGGTTTCTGAATCAACCATGATTTTTTTTTGCATTGAAGAACGGGAAATTTAGGAGAAAAATAAAAGGAAAAACTCTCGTTTCTTGCTTTTATTCTAAGGCATTTTATGCAACCTCAGGGAATATAATGCTTTTACTTTGGAAGAAGATTGTTTTTTTCTTTTTTTTTTCTTTCTTCTTCTTCCTTCTTCTTTTTTTTCAAAAAAACCCTATTTAAGATTTTCACCCAAAAGACTTTCACAAATTGAAAATAATACCCAGAAGTACATAAAGGAAAGAATCAGGAGAAAGATCATATACTCATGTTGAATAAAAAGAATCAAGAAGTTAAAAACAGGAATCTACAAGTCATTAGAAAGCTTACCTCTTGAGAGAACAAGTATTTATTCATTCCTAATCTCATCTTAAACAAAAACATGCAAAAAGCTTAGTAAAACATTGATAAAACTCACAACTTATGCATATTATAAATAAAAACTTAGTTTTTAAGGGGGGATCCGTGCCCTACACTTGGCAGGAACACTGTCCCCAGTGTTCGAAAGAAAAGGAAAATAAATAAAGAAAGACTGTAATAAAGAAAATTAAAAGTAATTAAGAAGAAAATGACTCCCCTGTGGTGTAAGAAGACTAGACGCGTGGGGGCTGCCCTACACTTAGCCTTTGGCTACTTGGCCAAGTGATCAGAGATCTCGATAGAAACGAAGATCGATTTCACATACTCCCGTTGATCAATTTAGTGTTGGAGACGGGAGTTGACCACGTGGTCATAGTTGAGCAAAAAGTTGCTGCATTTGCAACTGCATCGACTTATGCTCCATGCGAACGGTCGAGATCTCTTCAAGTTCCACTTCCTCAGGTGGTATAAAATCTGGCAATTCGGAGCATTGGGCGTGTGGTCGTGCAATTTTCCACATTCACCTGTTGAGGAAGAGAGTTTATTGCCATTCGCCTGCGGTATTTGATTATTTGTGTAGGGAGTGTGCTTGAAACGCATTCACCTAATTTACTTTGGAGGAGTAGCACACAAAATATTAGTTGAACGAAGTATAGTATAAAGAATAATAAAATAGAAATGTTATGAAACTAAAAGAAAAGAAAAATAAATCATATTGAACATGCCGGACCGTGTGCCGGGCGTCGCGTATCCGGCAATGGACTTCTTCCATTAATGCCGGGTTGAATTTACCCAGCATATTGCCCGGCTTGTTCAAACCGAAAGAGAAAATTAATTAAAAAGGGAAAGAGATAGGAAATTTAACTTAAAAGAGTAAAGGGAAGAAATATTTACAAACAAATCAAAAATTCGAAGAAAGAAAAAATGTAAAATAAAAGTTGAGATTAAATGCCGGATTGTGTGCCGGGTGGGTCTTATCCGGCATAGGACTTCCTCCAACATTGCCGGACGTCGGAGACCCGGCATTGCACACGGCATCGCTCAACCTAGTGAACAAATTAAAACAATGAATAACAGAATAAGTAAATAAGAATTGTTGAATCTGCCGAGCACCGGTTACCCGACATCCAACCCGGCATATTCAACCGAAAAAGAAAATGAGAGAATCAAAGAATCAAAGAATAAAGAATAGGGTGTTTTACCGAATTTAGGACTTGGACTAATTCCAAGTCCCCGGCAACGGCGCCAATTTGCTAATAGAAATTTGTAGGATAAAACTATAGACAAAAAGAATAAAATAATAAACTAATCCTACAACTCTACTACGTGAAGCAAATAAAAACCCAGTCGGAGTATAGTGTAAATATATTACGACCGAGAGGGACTTATAGAAAACTAGTCCTAATTCGGGCAAAAGCCTATTCTATAACAAGGGGGAAAGTAAGTGTGTAAGTACAAATTAAGAAAAACTACCTAAAACCTAATCTAAAATGGTATTTATAATGATCTGCCCCAGATTCGAAATGGTAACGTCATAAAAACACAAATGAACACCAAGGGAAAAGAATAAATTCCGAACCAACCAACTTTTGGTACTGCCGGATATTATGCCGGACAATATGCACCCGGCAAAGACAAGAACCTTGAATGTGCCAGACGTGTTGCACCCGGCATGCCATCCGGCATGCTCAAAATGTCAATTTACTCTTCCAGTTCGAAACCGAACTAAGCACTCCCTAATCATTATCGAAGACTAACAATATCTAGGTAATCAACGAACCGAAAAGGGGAGAATTCTGAGCCTTAAATTTCATCCTTTAAGTTATAAAAGACAAATATAAAGACCACTTGGAATTCCTCAACCTTTCTGCCTTACCAAGGTCAGAATTGAAGTACTTGGAAGAAGAAACAACTTCATTCCTAATTGCAATAACCACAAAATTCCAAGTTGAACTTATATCTTTTATTGAGTGATCTTAGTGTGTTTACAAAGAGACCATTTCTAACCAGAGAAGACAAAGAATTCTACATCACCATCCACACAATTACAAGGAGAGAATACAAAGAGGGAGAAGGAGATGTTAATAGCCTTAACCCGACAAGGTCTTCTTCTTCTCTTGCGTGGCTGGCTCCGTAGACTTCTTTGGACACCAACAATGGAGTGAGGCGGAAATATAGAAGTGAATGGAGAGGATTTTGTATGTTGAAGTGTGTTCAATGATGTAGACTCACGGCCTATTTATAGGGCTTCAAAATGTCTTTTGCCGGGCGTCGTGCCGGATCATCAATAGCCGGCACACGTGGGAAATGTGCCTAACTGTTAACGGTCGAAACCGTCAATTCCGCGCGAAACAGTGTATATGCCGGGTAGGACATACCCGGCATCACACCCGGCAATAGCCAAATCTCCAACGATCAATAACTGCCATCGTTTGGTCAACCGTGGCGACTCTTCACTTATGCCGGATGGGATCTACCCGGCATCGTATCCGGAAAAGCTCCTTTTCCGATCTATGCTCATGCCGTGCAGGATTAATCCGGCATTGAGTCCGGCATCAATGATCTTTTGGCTAGAAAATCATCCCTTGCACAGAAAACATATAAAACATAAGACTAAACTAAAAAACACTTTAATACCTAATATAGCACAAATAACATATATATAACCTAATTTAGATAGATATAATACTAAATCTAGCACCTAAAATATGATAAGTTTGCGGCTTATCACAACCATACAAGTTTTCACCAAGCATTAGTACTCCAAGGAGTTGTCTTGATTCAACAACAACTCAAGGAACAACAAGATCAAGTTAAGGTATATTTTCATGTTTGAAAATCCTAGTAAATACCATAAGCTATGTCCGAAAATTCCATCTCTTAAATCAATGTTCTCTTCATCATTTCATGAAGGAAACTTGGATCTCCAACCATCCTAAGGTGTACCGAAAATTACTTGACAAATACCTAAGGTAAACTTTTATAAACTACTCCAAATCTTACTTATAAATCCTTGTTAGAAGTCTAACACTTGGATCTCCTAAATCTATACATGGAGGACGAAAGTTCTACAATAATATAGCATTGTAGGAGCTTGGGATTCAAGAGGAAATCAAGTACAAGAGTCATCTTGATTTAAGGAGTAAGTTTCTATAACTAAATCTATTAAGTTTAAGTTTGATTTAAGCTTCAAACTTTAGTACAAAATTTATGTACAACCCTTAGTTATATTAAGGCCGAAAACTATAGGTTATATTACCAAGAAAATAACTTATAACATACAAGGTGAGATTATTACCTTAAGGTATAAATTTGTGTCACAAAATTTAATTAAGATGCATATATATATTCAAGCCAAATATCCTAGGAGTTAAATGGTCTATTTTGAACTTATAATCATTCTAAGTCATTAGCATAATTTTTAGAAGTGTTATATGGCTTATATACATACATATATATATTATAAGATATAAATCAAGTTTTGAAACTATATGGTAAGATATAATTAAAGCAGGGAATAAAATGTGTCATATGGAGTTTTTTGAAGAATATAAGTATATTAGCTTATATTATAAATTTTAGGAATATTAAAAATAGCTACAAGTATTTAAATGGCTAATTTATTAACTTATGGGGCTAAAATATAAATTTTGAAAAGTTTAGGGTATTATATGTCATTATCGAGAGTTAAAGAGATTATTAGCATAATTATGATATAATATAAGGTAGGAATTAATATTATGAATTTTGGTGAATTTAAACAAGTGTTTAAGTGTTAAAATAACATTTTATAAAGTTTTGGGGCTATTTTGTAATTTATGGAAAGTTTGGAGTGAAACCGAATTACATATGATTTTCTGGGTATATTAAAGTATTAATTATGTAATTAAGCTTTGGTCAAAGTGTTGACCAAAAACTTTGGGTTAAAATGATTTATGACATAAAATATTAATTAAGTTTATAAAAGTTTTAGGGAGAATATGTAATTTATAAATACTTATATGTAAAACCAAAATTAATATAAGTCGAAACCATAATTTGTGAAAATATATGGGTTATTTCGGTAATTAAGAAAATTAAATATTAAAACTATAGTTTATGAGTCAATATGTAACTTATATAAAGTTTTGGGGTTAAAATGTAAATATAGGAAACTATATGTTGAAACCGAGAGTTTGTGGAACTATTTAGTAATTTATAAAAGTTAGTATATGCAATTTGTAATTACTGAAAGTTTAGGGTTAATTAGTAATTTACAAAAGTTATGTGTTCAAAATATAATTACCGAATTTATAAGGTTGGTTTTGTAATTTAATAAAGAAAGGAAATTAAAACTAAGTAATATAATATATTATGGAGTATAATGTAAAGTTTATAAAATAATTGTGGTTATGATAAAAATAACCAAGTTGTATTAATATATAGAATAGGTGGAAACAATTATGAGTATATAATTAAGGAAATGGAAATTCATTATCACATGTAGTTACTACATAAAATAACGAACTGTTAAACTACCTCGAACCACTGTCAAATAACAGGGAGAAATAAGGAACATACGGTATAACAGTATCAGTTGTGGATGTATGACGGTACAGTTGTATTTATTTGGGATTTGGGTAGATGCTCACTTGTCGACTGTTATGGATGTGGACTTAATATGATGTATAGGAGATATCTCGTTGTCACAGCGGTTTAGTAGTGTTGGTGTTTTAGTGTTGGATATAGTTTCTGCTTCGTTACTCGCATGGACGAGTAATGGCAGGTGACACCCGAGTGAGTTTTGATGTGGTTGTTTATTCTTCTCTTTTGTGTCTGATTTAGTCGATGATGCAGAGAGTGATTGAGGGAGTCATAGATTAAGGAGTGGCAAGAGGGTGGTGTTCGGTGTGGCATGAATTTTCAAGAATCTTAAATGAGATTCTTGTCACCATTGCTACTGCAATCTGGTCTGCGGTTTTCTTCTTGTTTTTTTTTGTACTTACAGTGGTAGTCGCATTACTAGTTTAATTAGATTGGTATTGGTTACTGAATTCGAGCATAGCTCAAACGGTTAAGGCGTTCACTAGAGATACCAATGGTATTGGGTTCAAATCCCGACTAGAGCATGTTTGCTCTATTGTTTTATATAAGTATATATGCACATGTCATATTTTGGAAAAGTATATGTACATGCGTCCATATTATTATGTCGTGACGTTTGTACATATACATGTAAGCGACTACTTTATCTTGTCACATTGTTAATTATATTTGTGTATATATACGACTACTTTATGTTGTCGAATTTTAGTTGTATGTACCTATGTGACTATATTATCATGTCGCGTTATCAGTTATATATACAACGTTGTAATATTGTAACGTTGTGTATAGGTATTTTCATATACGTATATATGTACGCGACTGTATTAATATGCCACGTTGTAATGTTTTCGGACATGTATATGCCCGTACTAGATTTAATTGTTCGTTTGTTCACAAGTTGTTACATGCTCATAATAATGTAACACATTCCCCTTAATGTAAACCTTACGCCATAAGGTTTTATATGCTTAATTGTTTAGGCCTTAATGTAATTAATTATATGTTTAAATAATGTTTAATTATTTAGGGGTATTTCAGTCTACCCCGTAAAGAGACTTCGTCCCGAAGTCGTCTTTCGTGAATAGTTTATAACAACTACCCATATAGCCATAATGCACATCTATTTGATGTGGCATTCACGTATTATGTGTTGTGCTAATACTGCACATAGCCCTCAATTGTGGCGTTATTCCAGGTATGACATCATATCCTATCAGTTCTACGAGCCTTGACAACCTCCCCGAGGTGTCCATACCATACCATCATTCCACATTCCGTATCTAATGATTCATTTCGTATCTAGGCGATACCATATGAAATCAATCTACAAGGTAATACAATTATATATATGTATATCATAAACGTCATAAAAAGGTACTACACACATGGATGTATCCACATCATTCCAAACAAGTATTTCATAAGATTCATACATACAAGTACACATCACACACAATGTAACACCCCAACTCAATCCAAATGTGGTCTCGCAACTTAACAGTATATATATAAACATGTCACAGCGGAATTCTTTACAATCCAGGACCTTGCCACGGTCTGACTACAGAATATACCGAACATTAGTCTAACAACCTTAACCATTTACATAACCTTCTTACAACCCCCTCACATCCTATACATCTTACTAACTCAGATTGCCATACGAGTGTACATGCACAACTCGTAGGCCATACTAAACCCTTAACAGCTGTATCCTCTTCTTACGCTTGCGACGACCGCTTCCTGATGTACCTATGTAGTAAAAACAGCCCCCAAAGGGGGTCAGCACGAATGCTGGTACGATCCCCTCATGGCCCCCAAGCTAACGTGGCTACGACGACTAATTGTCGATAGCATGGAGGTTGATTATATGCACAACATGATAATGAATGCTGTAAACAACGATCCAAATATGAACAATCAAAGTTCACACACAATGAACGACTTAAATGCGTTCCCTTAATTAGAGAGTTAGTTATTTAACTCCTTAAGTAATGTTCCCTCTTAAACTTAGTCCATCCTTATCTCACCTCAATCTTAGTCTTATCTTAATCTTAGAAACAACCGTCCTTTAATAAGGAGTGGATGTGACTTACCTTAATCTGAATAATACAAACCATCCTTTAAAAGGAATGGTTGCAACTTATCTTATCCTCACCTTAAACTTAATCTTAACTTAATCTTAATCTTAACAATACAAATCATCCTTTTAAAAGGAATGATTGTAACTTATCTTAATCTTAACTTAAGTATGCCAACCGTTCTCTCATTGGGAACAGGTTAGCCCTTAGTTCGTTGTTTATTTTTGTAGGGCTTGGTTAACCCTAGCCAGCAGCAGGACACTTACCAGCAATAAACAACATTCTTAAATTGTTGGGGATGTAGGCTTGATCCCCCCACGCCATCTTAAAGCCACCTACCTTGAACTGGATGTCCAATGTAGCCGAGCCGGTCAACCGACCCAAGGCTACTAGTCCGAGGACTAGTCCTTAATCGGAAGTCGAATCTGCTATAGATACCGACCCCCTTTCCTTAGCATGCATGACCGGAGATCGGTCCCGGGTTTCCTCACTCATGTTCCAGTTAGTAGTAGTCTCAAGACCATGTTTGTTGGTTAACCTCTTTCGGTTTATATCGTCCCTCATTAGGGGGCGTTCCTTAGTCTCACTCAATTCCTTACTAAGCATTGGTTAGTAAGTTCTCACGGTATGTTGTGTTAGTTTTCAAACATCACACAACAATACAATATATATATAATATATTCCGGTTGCATGCTTTATCTTGTTTAGTGAGCACACAAAAACAAATAGCACACAAGCCGAGGGACACCTCGTTAGCAAGCAGGTCACAAGAGAACTGTACCGTTCACCGTTGGCCGTTCAGTTGCTTATCTCTTCCGGAGTCCAATTTCCAAGTCCTAAAACATTCATTCAGTTTAGGTTGTTAATCACTTAACTAATTCAACTTACTTATCTTACTTAACTTACTTAACCCTTAATGATCCAACCTAACACCTCTTAAGTCTTACAACTTAATCTTACAAACTTAATCTTAAACTTTTAAGTTATTCTTAACTTAATCCCTTAGGTCTTTATACCTCTAATCATCATTGCCCCCTTAATGGGGTACCATAATACCACTAAACTCTCTTAGGGTTTCTTTCTTTCTTTTTTTTTTTTTTTTTTTTTTTTTATGGTCCGACCGACCCACCGACCGACCCACCCCTGGGTAGGTCGGCTGCAGAGAACATCAACTTCACAGTTTCAGCCCGACCGACCCAGACTGGGGTCGGTCCCTGGGTAGGTCGGCTGCAGAAACTTCCCATACATTGTCAAACTTCTCCAAATTTTTCCTCAAGCCTCCTAATGTGTTCTAACATCATTTGGCACATCAAACACACCTTATAACCTCCACCAAACTCATTAAAACAACTTCCAAAGATCTTCTCAACATTTGCTCAATTCTTACAAACACTCCTAACACTTATCATATAATTCCTTACATTACCAACTTGTATTTTTACCAAAACTTCAACCAACCCAAGTGTTCCCTCCTTAACAGTTTGGGCACTTCATAAACATTATTTTCCATCTTCAGTTCATTTACCAAAACTTCCTCAAGTCATCTTACATAACCATGCACAAATTCCTCTCTTTTCTATTTGTTACTCATCATTCCTAAACTCTTGGGCATACCTAAACATTTCTTGTCATCCTCTTAGCACCTTAACCTTGTTCTTCTTTACCTTAACTATACTACACCCTCCTTGGACATTTCCACCTCCTTTTACTCACTTACTCACCATTCTCACGATCATACGCTCTTTTACATTCCTAGTCATTTTCCTTGATGACTTACAACATCCTCCTACCTTTTTCACTTCCATCACCCAAGTCCACACATTACCATTCAACTAAACCTTACTAGTCCACCACTAACATCATCACATTACACAAGGTTCTCAAAACTCTCATTGTTACTCTCTAGTTCATACCTAAATCTCTTAAGGCATTATACACCTTTCCTTAAAACTTATGCACAAGTCTTACATTCCTCATACCATGACTTTGGTGTGTTCAATACACCCACCTAAACTCTAACTTCCTCATAGACCATTCTAGGTCATTCTCATCCTTAAGAACTCCTTTGTTAACTCATTTCCACTCAAATTCTTCATAATGACTCCTAGTAAATCCTAGGTCATATTAATTCACCACCACCATCACCTAAACACTTATTTTCTACACAAATTTTGCCATAGCTCCTAGTATATTCTCATGCCCAAATGCATTGTTTTTCTCACACAATGATCTCACACACACACCAAGTCCTTTCTCATCTTATTTTCTCACCCAAATCAACTTATTCACATCATACTCAATATATTGCAATAATCTTAAATTGCATAGCACTAAGGCTCTTAAATGACATGGCTCTTAGGCCCTTAGACTTAAACTTTAAACACTGAATTTCCCACATATAAAGCTTTCAACCTGCAAATACACTCATCAATCTCATAGTAGTTATAATGCTCTTAAAATCCACCTTAACTTATATTACTAACTCATTTCCTTTGGCTCCTTAGTCACAAGTTCATAAGCTTGTTTAAGTTCTTTTCTTAGGTTTATAACCAATTACATAATGTAAGCTTTAAGCCACATTAGTACTTATCTAAATCTCATCCCTTAAAACCTTAAACCACCATTAGGTAAGCAATTTACCGTTTCTCAATCCTCTTAACTTCCTTCTTAGGGATTTCTTGAATGAATCTCGGCCACCCAATTAATTTCCTTTGCCAATGTTCTAATCAATATTCAATGACTCACATGAGTGCTAAAACAATACACTAACCTTAAGGAATAAAAACCTAGGTTAGAAATGTGTTCTAAGGCATAAAAGTGGATGATTACCTTTGAAGTCTCAAGGTAGACTTTGGCATTGAATGAAATAGGACCTCCACTAGTCCTTGGTGAATAAATCAAGCTAGAACAAGGCATAAAACATAGCCCCATGAGAAGGAATTTTCGGCCATGTACAAGAAATGATGGAAACATGGTTTTTCTTACATTTTCTTTACCTTAAGAGAATGGAGAAGCTAATGAGCTCTTCAAACTTGATTTTCCTCCATCAATGGAGTTTTCTCATGGCACCAAAATGGAGCTTTGAAAGATTTGAAAAGATAGAAAGATAGGTCTTGGCCTAACTAGAGAAATATGTTTAGTTTTTGATTTGGAGCTAAAATGAGCAAGCTATGGACAAAGCAAGGTGAAGCAACAATGGAGGCTTCTTACGTGAATGGAGAAGAGAGGAAGTGAAGAAAACCGTGTGAAGAGGAGGAATGAATGAAGAGAGAGAAGAAGAAAGGTGAGCTAATATAAGATATTTGCTTTAATAAAGCAATAGTACTCTTTTTACTTATCTCTTCTTTCTTCCTTTTTTGATAATGTCTATGGTGACTCACCCTTAGAAAACCGGCCCCCTCATTATAACCAAGATATTTATGGTCTTGTTTGACCAACTAATTGACTTAAGTTGATTAAAACTTAAACTAGTCACTATTTGGCACTATTCACTAATCAGTGCACATAATCGGGAAATTTTTGATTTCTCATTGATTTAGACCTCCTAATGTGATACTAATTAGTACACATGTTGATTAAAGAGTAATGATGGACATTTAGCCACTCAAAACTCAATTCTAAGACAATTTCTCAAAAATGTGCTTTAAGACTTCTTAAAGCACATTTTGTGTTTTAGCTTGTTTTCAAGCTTGGTTTTCTTTGCTAATTGATTTAAAATGACCATTAGATATTACTAAGGTCTTACCATGATATTTGGGTACTCACCCAAGTCTCTCCAAGCTTAGAGCACGTTTTTGCCCTGATTGCCCTTAAGGCACTTTCTTGTGTTTTCCTTGGTTAAAATTGTCTACCAATCTTTCTAAGGCATATTTTAGCCTTACTACATCCTAATTTGATGTTTACTTAGCATACTTAGGTTTGGGATATTTCAATCTACCCCCCTTAAAAGAACTTTGTCCTCAAAGTTCCCATGCTTATCTCATTAGAATACATGTCTTACCTCATTCCTTAGATCATATAGATCCTACTTATGTATACTTAATCTCTTTGGATCATTGGATCCACCATATTCTTATACTTAAATATCACACAACATGCTTAAGCATGTGTAGCACTCAAAATTCCTTTGTTCCTTTTTGATGATTAAAACATTCACATAACTTCCAACGTATTCTCCCATGTCACCGGTCCGTAGACAATGGCTCATTCGTCCTCGTCACCATGGGCCAGAATACAAAACACGCTGCTCTCCCCATGTCACCGGTCCGAAGACAAAGGCTCGTGCGTCCTCGACTTCATGGGCGAGACTCAGTAAAAAGGTAATCCTTTTCACGAGGTCATGTGAGGAATAATTCCTCTAATTAAAATACAATCAACTCCAATTTCATTTTATCCTAAGGCCTCTATCCTTAGTGTGATTTAATTGTGACCACTGGTAGGGAGTTTCAGGAATAATCCTACCCTGATGTGATCAGCATCAGTGTAGAACCATCCTTCCACTCCAATTTGTGTTCGGTTTCCCTTGATCCCTAGAAAATCAAGTTCCACCTCCCACGTCATTTTCAAACATCAGATAATTCACTAATGTCCAATTTTCTATCTTTTTAGTTCTTCTAATCATAATCAATACATCTCCAAAGTGTGAACTCATTCCCTCAAACATTCCCAATTCATTTCTTGGTAATTACCTCAAGACTTAAATTCCTACTAAGTTCTATAACTGTCCCATACCAATTCTCACCATCTTATATCTCATAGCATTACAATATCCTTCCTCATGCTCATATCAAATAATATCTCATAGTGTTATCTTATTCTTATCTCACACATAGTCTCATATCGACTCATACCTCATATCTTCTTTTTCTAAATTTCTTAAGTCTCCTTAATCCTCTTCCTAATTCTCTTAACTTGTACTCAACCGGAGTTAACAAGATGGTACTTAATATGTATGGTATTCACATCTTCCGTGTGCAATAACCATGATTTACCTCAAAATGTTTATGTAAACATATTCTCAAATTATTTTGGGCTATGCACACCTAGTTTATGTACTCAGTACACAAACATACGCTAAGCGGTTTTCGCTCTACCCCCTTAAAATGGATTACGCCCACGTAATCGCATTATATCATCCTTGAACATAAGTTCAAGATGTCTAATTCTCACCAAGCATTCTAGCTTCCATGTCATCTATCTTACTTAGAATTCGATCAGGAATGACTTAGTCTCTGTATCGAGGATTCTTAACGGTATTTATACCGTTTCCTTAACTAGTTTGGTCTAATCTCAAAAGTGTGGTCTGCTAGCTTCCGCTGCGTGACTCTGATAATCTTAGGCTTAATTGTCTCAATGGACACGTGTTATCTTCATATATACACGGCCTTAATGAGTTGTAACTCGTCTATCTATTCTCCTTGAAGATCTTATGCTCATACTCTTAGTATTTCTCTCGAATGTCTAAATTGTTCTCCCCAACTGACCTTTGGTCTGAGGATGATTCTTAGTCTGAAACTACTGTTTAGTGCATATCGCGCTTTACAGTCTTAATTCCTTACATCTTAAGACATGTCCAATGTCTGTCCTTAACAATCCGTGCTCTTCGCACTTCATAGTCCTTAATTATATGTTCTCTGGTTCCTCTGTGTTGCTGGTTCGACTGAATTCTTCTCTTCGACTGTTTGTGGTAGTAGCTGCTCTTGTCTGATCTTGCGTCGTTGTCGCTGGTACGGAGTCGACTACCTCCCGTGTTCCTTACCTACTCGTCTACATGCATGGGTACCTTACTGGTACATTACTACTTACCCAACTAACTCATAAATGAGCGTGTCAGGCCTGCAAGCCCCTGTGGGGTGCAGTTGTCCCACGTCTCGTTTTAGTAAACTCATAGTGTCCGTCACACGTTTAGCTATTGCTAATTATGAAGTATTCTGTTGTCGATCTCCTCTTTCATCGTTCCATAATAATTTTATTGTTCTTCTTGAAGTTATCAAGGGAAGTCCATTTACTGTCCTTGGTTATGGTATACTCCAGCTCCTTTCTGTATTCCATCGTGATTCGGTCTCTTAATAATTGAGGTCTCTTCGTAGAGCCTCTTATCTTGTTTCTTATATTCATTCTATTGGGAAAGCACTTCCAGTTCCTTAAGGAATGGGTTGTGTGCTTCCTGTGTAATCTTACCAAACCATGTCTAGACTACTGGCATCAATGCACAGTCCGTCTACCATCTTATTTTCTTACTTATGCTGGTCTTAACTCATAAATCTAATTGCCTCAGTGTCAATATTTAACGGCTCATACATAATGGTCGCCTTACCCCGCACCATGACTTAATCCACTTATCTAACTATTGCACTCTCGACCACTACTACCGTGGTAGTCGGCCTTTACCATGTTGCCCATTAATGGTGCAACCCCTTATTCACTTATTCTAATGTCTTACCTTATACTCAATCCCTTCTTGGTGTAAACACACTGGGAGTTCTCTCATTCCGATATTGGCGGTTGTCGTACCGTGTTGTAAAATAGTTGACTCTTGATACGAAGATGTTATGCTCCATCTCAGATTCGTAAGTAGGCTAATTTCTTTCGCTTTCTTTCATCCTTAGTGATGTTATCTACCATGTGATTTAATTGGTTACTGAAGAAATTATCCACCGAATCACAGGCTCTTCTGAGCATTGATTAATTGACGTGCCACAATGTGCAGTCACAATGTTTATCTCTGACCATTACTAATCCTTACATCCTGGGTGTTGGATATGGGGTCTATCTGTGCGACCTTCCTTATTACTCAAGTGTATCTGGTATGTTCTAAGGTAATTTCAAGGTTCATAGTTTCCATTTTCTAAATAAAGTGTATTTTATCTCTAATAGGTGAAAGCCCTTTTGAGGGGTTCATTCCCACTCATGGCCTCACAACAAGGAGAGGTATCCCCACCCTAAAAGGCATGGTTCGTTCTCCGCTCCTGTCCTTAGTATTATCTCAATATTCTCATTGGCACCCTTTCTTGGTAATGTTCTTCCCAATCTAAGTTATAGGTTTGGTAACCATTCATTTCTACGAATTGTAGTTCCTTCGTGGCTTAAACAAGCTCTCTTATAACTTACTGTGCCTCGGGCTCTGATGTGGTTAACATCCTTGGCTCGTAGGCTCTTAGTGCTTAATGTCTCAGTTCATTATTTGTACTCTTACTCATCTGCAGGTCATCCCTATAAGATTCTGGTTCTTTGAGCACTATCCACCGTTAAATTACATACTAAATGTAGTATCGGGTTTCATGATAAGTTGCTGCATCCTGCTTCCTGTTAGGGAAGTTGTTCAGGTGATCTGAGGTTACTTAATGTCTTTGACAATGCTGTCATTCTACTAGACTTATGTCTTTTAATAGTCAAGGTTAGGTCCGTATTAGGCGTTTGCCTTACGTGTCCAAGTTGGATATCATCCTGTCGTCTTATACTTCCATCTCAACGCTTTGTTCAACCTCTGTTGATTACGCCACCCTTTGATGATCAATCATACTTGGGTGTTAATGAGTTAGACGAACAGTACTAGCTGTCATTCATCAGTTTGTTCGGCTCGACTATGCCCGCTCTGTGGGGGTAGTCCTCCGAGCTTTCCTTTTCCAGGGTTGTACGACTTTAGTCCTTAGTAGGTTATAGCTTACGTTTATTTCTTTTATCCTTGTTTTCAGGGTTTTCCAACATCTACATTGAAGAATGTTGTTATTGGTATCCTTAATGGTCACTCTGGGAGTCTTATCCCGTTTTCGTTGTAAGTCGATGCTTCAACAGCCTCAATAGTATCTTATAATACATCCCCTGTATGTTATTGCTTACATAGTGTTTTGCTCGCAATACCGAGCGATCTCTTAGGTTCTCCTCCTTGAGATCCGGGTTTGGTGTCCTCACCACACTGTCTGTTGTTGTTGTAGTGGGTTATACCGTTGTTAATATTTATATGGTTTAATACTTTGTCCAAGTTCCGCTCCCGGCTGACTGGTGTGTTACCTTATCTCATCATGGTCAGGCCGTCGGGCCCTTCCAAGGTCTTATTTTTCTGTTCTCGTGGATTTACAATCCGATATTAATATGCGTCTCAACTGTAGCGTTCTCCTATCTTGCCATGATGGCTTTCCGTGTAGCTTAACCGTGGTAGCACTTGCTATGGCAAGTGCGCCATGCAGGATGGGCTATTGGTACAAGGTACATCGGTAGTGACACCTCCTTCTAATTTCCATGTAATTGGTAGTCCTCGGGACTCCTTCGATAATCACTTATTTTGGATAACCGTCCATCCGGCAGTTTCCTTGTTGTTTGACAGTACTGTCATCTACCAGGGCGTTCCTCTTTCTGAGGGAACCCCTTAATATTTTCTTATGTCTTAATCCTCGCTCCTGTCTCCACACATTTTGTTGTGGTTATTAAGTAATGGTTTTCCTTTAGGCACTACATTGTAGTCCTATTCCGGTATACAACTTGTATGAGTTCCTATCGTCGTCCGCATTATGTTGGCCAGGTTTTGTAACCTTCCTCATTGTATGGGGTTTAGAGTTCCCGTTTCTAACTGGACTTTCCAGTCTCATCCTCATGCTTTGTTTATCCTACTGTTGCTCCTTCGGACCACTTTCCGGTACTCATGTCACTTCCCCTTTTTCCTTTCTATTGCACCCGTAGTGCTTTCCTTATCATTGGTATGGCGGGTTATTTCGACTGCATAGCATGTCGACCCATGTTGCCGGTAATTACCGTTCCCTTATTGATAGAATTACATAGGTAGCGCCTGTTTCGCCGATGCGCTCCATTAAAAACCTCCAAGTTCTCCATAACTGTTGTACAACAAATTGTTTCTCGTATTGCTCACTGTTAGCTAACTGCCAGATCGGGTTTCCCCGAGTAAGAGAAGGCTTTCTTCTCTCTGGCGTTTGTTCCACATATTTAGGTTTAGGGATGTGGAGGGCGGGCCTAGGTACTATGGATATCCGGTAAACACCGGGAAGTCCTGGCTAACGCACCTCTCACTCTATCTCTTAACCCTTAACCCATAACTCAATCTCAACCTCAATATTCTCCTAAGTTCGGTATTTCTTGTCTTCAGAGCGTAACTACGCTCTGATACCACTTTTTGTAACACCCCAACTCAATCCAAATGTGGTCTCGCAACTTAACAGTATATATATAAACATGTCACAGCGGAATTCTTTACAATCCAGGACCTTGCCACGGTCTGACTACAGAATATACCGAACATTAGTCTAACAACCTTAACCATTTACATAACCTTCTTACAACCCCCTCACATCCTATACATCTTACTAACTCAGATTGCCATACGAGTGTACATGCACAACTCGTAGGCCATACTAAACCCTTAACAGCTGTATCCTCTTCTTACGCTTGCGACGACCGCTTCCTGATGTACCTGTGTAGTAAAAACAGCCCCCAAAGGGGGTCAGCACGAATGCTGGTACGATCCCCTCATGGCCCCCAAGCTAACGTGGCTACGACGACTAATTGTCGATAGCATGGAGGTTGATTATATGCACAACATGATAATGAATGCTGTAAACAACGATCCAAATATGAACAATCAAAGTTCACACACAATGAACGACTTAAATGCGTTCCCTTAATTAGAGAGTTAGTTATTTAACTCCTTAAGTAATTTTCCCTCTTAAACTTAGTCCATCCTTATCTCACCTCAATCTTAGTCTTATCTTAATCTTAGAAACAACCGTCCTTTAATAAGGAGTGGATGTGACTTACCTTAATCTGAATAATACAAACCATCCTTTAAAAGGAATGGTTGCAACTTATCTTATCCTCACCTTAAACTTAATCTTAACTTAACTATCTTATCTTAACAATACAAATCATCCTTTTAAAATGATTGTAACTTATCTTAATCTTAACTTAAGTATGCCAACCGTTCTCTCATTGGGAACAGGTTAGCCCTTAGTTCGTTGTTTATTTTTGTAGGGCTTGGTTAACCCTAGCCAGCAGCAGGACACTTACCAGCAATAAACAACATTCTTAAATTGTTGGGGATGTAGGCTTGATCCCCCCACGCCATCTTAAAGCCACCTACCTTGAACTGGATGTCCAATGTAGCCGAGCCGGTCAACCGACCCAAGGCTACTAGTCCGAGGACTAGTCCTTAATCGGAAGTCGAATCTGCTATAGATACCGACCGACCCCCTTTCCTTAGCATGCATGACCGGAGATCGGTCCCGGGTTTCCTCACTCATGTTCCAGTTAGTAGTAGTCTCAAGACCATGTTTGTTGGTTAACCTCTTTCGGTTTATATCGTCCCTCATTAGGGGGCGTTCCTTAGTCTCACTCAATTCCTTACTAAGCATTGGTTAGTAAGTTCTCACGGTATGTTGTGTTAGTTTTTCAACATCACACAACAATACAATATATATATAATATATTCCGGTTGCATGCTTTATCTTGTTTAGTGAGCACAGAAAAACAAATAGCACACAAGCCGAGGGACACCTCGTTAGCAAGCAGGTCACAAGAGAACTGTACCGTTCACCGTTGGCCGTTCAGTTGCTTAATCTCTTCCGGAGTCCAATTTCCAAGTCCTAAAACATTTTCAGTTTCAGGTTGTTAATCACTAACTCAATTCAACTTACTTATCTTACTTAACTTACTTAACCCTTAATGATTCCAACCTAACACCTCTTAAGTCTTACAACTTAATCTTACAAACTTAATCTTAAACTTTTAAGTTAATCTTAACTTAATCCCTTAGGTCTTTATACCTCTAATCATCATGCCCCCTTAATGGGGTACCATAAATACCACTAAACTCTCTTAGGGTTTCTTTCTTTTTCTTTTTTTTTTTTTTTTTTTTATGGTCCGACCGACCCACGACCACCCCTGGGTAGGTCGCTGCAGAGAACATCAAACTTCACAGTTTCAGCCCGACCGACCCAGACTGGGGTCGGTCCCCTGGGTAGGTCGGCTGCAGAAACTTCCCATACATTGTCAAACCTTCTCCAAATTTTTCCTCAAGCCTCCTAATGTGTCTAACATCATTTGGCACATCAAACACCACCTTATAACCTCCACCAAACTCATTAAACAAACTTCCAAAGATCTTCTCAATCATTTGCTCATTCTTACAAACACTCCTACAACTTATCATATAATTCCTTACATTACCAACTTGTATCTTTACCAAAACTTCAACCAACCCAAGTGTTCCCTCCTAACAGTTTGGGCACTTCATAAACATTATTTTCCATCTCAGTTCATTTACCAAAACTTCCTCAAGTCATCTTACATAACCATGAACAAATTCCTCTCTTTTCATTTGTTACTCATCATTCCTAAACTCTTGGGCATACCTAAACATTTCTGTCATCCTCTTAGCAACCTTAACCTTGTTCTTCTTTACCTTAACTATACTACACCCCCCTTGGACATTTCCACCTCCTTTTACTCACTTACTCACCATTCTCACGATCATATGCTCTTTTACATTCCTAGTCATTTTCCTTGATGACTTACAACATCCTCCTACCTTTTTCACTTCCATCACCCAAGTCCACACATTACCATTCAACTAAACCTTACTAGTCCACCACTAACATCATCACAATTACACAAGGTTCTCAAGACTTTCATTGATATATTCCCAAGTTCTTACCTAAATCATCTTAAGCATTATACACCTTCTCCTTAAAACTTATGCACAAGTCTTACCATTCCTCATACCATGACTTTGGTGTGTTCAATACACCCACCTAAACTCTAACTTCCTCATAGACCATTCTAGGTCATTCTCATCCTTAAGAACTCCTTAGTTAACTCATTTCCACTCAAATTCTTCATAATGACTCCTAGTAAATCCTAGGTCATATTAATTCACCACCATCACCTAAACACTTATTTTCTACACAAATTTTGCCATAGCTCCTCTAGTATATTCTCATGCCCAAATGCATTGTTTTCTCACACATGATCTCACACACACACCAAGTCCTTTCTCATCTTATTTTCTCACCCAAATCAACTTATTCACATCATACTCAATATATTGCAATAATCTTAAATTGCATAGCACTAAGGCTCTTAAATGACATGGCTCTTAGGCCCTTAAATGACTTAACACTTTAAAACACTGAATTTCCCACATATAAAGCTTTCAACCTGCAAATACACTCTCAATCTCATAGTAGTTATAATGCTCTAAAATCCACCTTAACTTATATTACAACTCATTTTCCTTTGGCTCTTAGTCACAAGTTCATAAGCTTGTTTAAGTTCTTTTCTTAGGTTATATAACCAATTACATAATGTAAGCTTTAAGCCACATTAGTACTTATCTAAATCTCATCCCTTAAACCTTAAACCACCATTAGGTAAGCAATTTACCTTGTTTCTCAAGCTCCTCTTAACTTCCTTCTTAGGGATTTCTTGAATGAATCTCGGCCACCCAATTAATTTCCTTTGCCAATGTTCTAATCAATATTCAATGACTCACATGAGTTGCTAAAACAATACACTAACCTTAAGGAATAAAAACCTAGGTTAGAAATGTGTTCTAAGGCATAAAAAGTGGATGATACCTTTGAAGTCTCAAGGTAGACTTGGCATTGAATGAAATAGGACCTCCACTAGTCCTTGGTGAATAAATCAAGCTAGAAAAGGCATAAAAACATAGCCCCCATGAGAAGAATTTTCGGCCATGTACAAGAAATGATGGAAACATGGTTTTTCTTACATTTTCTTTACCTTAAGAGAATGGAGAAGCTAATGAGCTCTTCAAATTGATTTTCCTCCTCAATGGAGTTTTCTCATGGCACCAAAATGGAGCTTTGAAAGATTTGAAAAGATAGAAAGATAGGTCTTGGCCTAAACTAGAGAAATATGTGTTTAGTTTTGATTTGGAGCTAAAATGAGCAAGCTATGGACAAAGCAAGGTGAAGCAACAATGGAGGCTTCTCTTACGTGAATGGAAGAGAGGAAGTGAAGAAAACCGTGTGAAGAGAGGAATGAAGAGAGAGAAGAAGAAAGGTGAGATAATATAAGATATTTGCTTTAATAAAGCAAATAGTCTTTTTACTTATCTCTTCTTTTCTTCCTTATGTAATGTCTATGGTGACTCACCTTAGAAAACCGGCCCCCTCATATAACCAAGATTTTATGGTCTTGTTTGACCAACTAATTGACTTAAGTTGATTAAAACTTAAACTAGTCACTATTTGGCACTATTCACTAATCAGTGCACATAATCGGGAATTTTTGATTTCTCATTGATTTAGACCTCCTAATGTGATAGTAATTAGTACACCATGTTGATTAAAGAGTATGTGGACATTTAGCCACTCAAAACTCAATTCTAAGACAATTCTCAAAAAGTGTTTAAGACTTCTTAAAGCACATTTTGTGTTTTAGCTTGTTTCAAGCTTGGTTTCTTTTGCTAATTGATTTAAAATGACCATTAGAATTACTAAGGTATTACCATGATATTGGGTACTCACCCAAGTCTCTCCAAGCTTAGAGCACGTTTTTGCCCTGATTGCCCTTAAGGCACTTTCTTGTGTTTTCCTTGGTTAAAATTGTCTACCAATCTTTCTAAGGCATATTTTAGCCTTACTACATCCTAATTTGATGTTTACTTTGCATACTTAGGTTTGGGGTATTTCACACAAACAAATCAACAACGTGCGCCCCGCGTACCAAACAACACCACAAAACAACCAAACAACAGCAACAGACAACGTATGCCCCGTATACCACCAACTCACTGTATGCCCCGCATACGAAACAAACCAACAAACAACATCGTATGCCCCGCATATTAATAAACATACCGACAAACTACTGTATGCCCCGCATACGAAACAACAAAATTCAGTGCAAACATGTGCACAGCCAAAAGGCTCTACCCCCCTTAAAAAGGGTTACGCCCCTGTACCCCACAAGTATAGAACAGTCACTCAGCAAGGAGCGCTGGATACGTGGCTCTCATAGAGTTCTCTAAACTATTGTGCCGTCTTCCACCTTTTAGATTATTCGCGTATCAGAGAGACGGGTACGATTTTAGCCCTCCCGGGCTCCAAAACATATCAAGGGTGAGGCACGTGTTTGTGCTCTCTCCCGAATTTGTTCTAATGGGCCCACTTGCTCCGTACAGACCCATGAACATAGGCTTAGTTTGCCTCTTTCTATTGTTGTATATCCCATCGTTAGGATTACTAGCATACATGCACGTATCTTCTCTCACTGATTCTTCAGCTCGAGGTGCAATGTCACATTGGCTATTGTTAGTACTTAGTGTTGTTGCACTTGTCTTTCTAATACTGAGATGTACTAGCCTTCATGTTCACTTAGATAAAGATTGTCATCCGTGCTTTCTACCAGTGGAATCCATATGTTGTGCTCGTATTAGAGTTTTGTAACTTCATCTTCCATTTCACATTATTCTCTGCGAGTTTTTTTGTCTATGTTTGCCCACGTATTTATTGTTGATGGTTGTTCCTGTTAGTCGCTTCCGCGTGCAATATATTTCAGTCGATTCGACGGTTGTTAGTTATCATAACGTTTATGTTCTTGTTAAAAGCATGTGCTAGTATACTCGTTTATGTTCACATTTATTTGGTAGCGTAGTCCACGAGTTTATGTTCACATTATTTGGTAGATTCCTCTGGATTGCAAGAATTTGCTCGATCCTTATGAGGGTTCTACATATCATCCGCCCATACAATGGGTTTCCTGTTCCTGTCATCAGCGTCGTCCTCTTCAAAAGGTCTTCTTGTCTTCATTGTGTATTGTTTACTGCTCTGTGTTGAAGATTTTTGGTTTCTCTAGCCCATTGGTTTAACTGCGCGCTTCTCGTCCATCTTCGAGGTAATCTGCATCACTGTCTGTAGCACGGAGTTGACTACTTCTCGTGTTTCTAACACTACTTGTCTACATGCATGGGGTACCGTACAGATACATTACTACTTACCCGACTAACTTATAAATAAGTCTGTAAGGCCCACATGCTCCTATCGGAGTGCGGTCGTCCCATGTCTCGTTTAGTAAACTGGTAGCGTCCGTCACACGGCTATTGTGAAGTATTCTATTGTCAAACTCCCTTTTGATGGATGGTGCTCACTTGATTCAATGTTCCAGCTATTATTTAAACTCAAAAACTAACTACAACCACTCTGTTACTCCCACTGGTGAAATCTTATACTGAAACAAGAAAGTACAGGAACCGAGTTTATAAATTGATACACCTTTCTTCTGTTTCTTTTCTGCCTGTTCATCAATCTGATTTTCCAATTTCCCCTCACGTTTCCCAGCTTCCTAGTCAAGTGTTGTGATATAATCTTACTCTCAAACAATGCGGTTACTCCTACTGAAGCATGTTCATACAGAAACAAGAAACTCAGAAACTAAAGACTGAAACTGAAACAGGAGAATTCCAGAACCTAGAATCATAACCTGAACTATTCTCTTATTTGCTCACTGTCTGTTCTTTTAACTGCCTTACGATTTATACCAACATACTTACTTACTTAGTTAAGTGTGCTAGGAAATTTCTAAACCCAAAACAACCCACAACAGTTTGGTTGATGTTGCAGATTTGGCCTAACACTGAAACTGGACAGACCTAGAGAACATGAAACCTGAGACTGATTCATTACCCTCTATTATTTTCTTTTTGTTCTTGATTCTATTTTCTGTTTTCCCCACATAGCTTAAGTATTTAATCGGGATTATAACTCCGAGGCGACCCAAAACGATCTCGGTGATGTTACAGAATTATCCTCACACAGAAATTAGGAACTGAAAAGAAACTAAAACTGTAAAATTGATATACTCTCCTCTGTCTCTTTTCTTTATTCAGAAATTCGACTTTCAATCTTCCAAATGTACATATCCACTTAGTTCAGTATGTTAGCAATGGCTTGGGTTCATTAGTAAGCCACTACAATTTCTTTAACACCTGTGTAGTTTGGTTATACAGAACTGAAATAAAATTGTAAAAACTGAGATATGAAGCTGCTATATCCTCTTGTATTCCTTTTCTTTTGTTCACTAATCTGACTTACAATACTATTATTAAACCAACACAACCCTCTTAAGCAAACAGTAACAAGGTTATACAGAAACCATGAGTTTTCAGGCAGGAACCGAAAAATCAGAAACCTGAAAACTGGTATCTACTTTTCTACTTCTTTCCTTTTTGGTTCATGGGTTTTACTGCCAATTCTCACAAGTTGTTTGGCCACCTAAATGGACGCCTTTACAAAGGCAAAGTGAAATAGTCTGGAGTCTTCGGATGATCAGGGCAGTGAGCACCTTGTGTGTACGTGATACTACTGTCCAAGTGAGTAAATGCTTAGGAATAAATTGAATGACAGATACGTGAATAAACAGAAAGAAATCAATAGAAGTTACCAATGTTGTCGTGCGTTTTCTTGCTGTTCTATGTAACTTAGTACAGAGAGTCTTGAAGGGGGTTAACTTGAGAATTTTATGAGCCTAAAGCCTTACTAATTCACCTAACTAAATGTGTTAACATTGTGAGAAAATCGAGAGTCAACTCAGAGACAAATAAAAGAGAAAGAATGAAGTATATCAATTTCTATTTCCGGTGTTCTGCAACAGTTGCAGTTTCTGTATAATGGCTTTTCAGTAGCCTTACCTGGGCTGCCTTAGGTTACCTTAGTGTTAGGACCGTGTCAAAACATATAATAAGTAACTAAGAAAGTTGGGGAAAACTAATAAATAGTTTTGATAACAGAAAACCAAACAACAAAAGAGAGGTTACAGCAGTGCTTAATTTCGGTTTCAATTGTCGAGTTCAGTTTCAAATTTCTGTCTTGTTGGGATCTATGTCACTTTGAGTCTGTTGGAACTTAGAAACTATCACACCCTAAACTACTGGAGTTAGTAATGAGAGAAAACTGAAAATCAGCTCATGAGCAAACCAGGTTGGAAAACAGGTAGAGACCAAATAAGGAAATGCATTAGGTTGTAATTTCAGATTTTATTTATAAATTGCTTCTGTGTAGCTGAGTTGCAGTGGGGATTAAGATATAATATAGTTTTAAATTTTATAATATATGATGAATGTGGTATGTTATAAATAAGTGGCGAAATTGTGATATTGAGAGAGTATGGGATTTGATAGGAAATGGAATCAAAATATATGCATTTCTGGTAATTATAACAAGTGCTATAAAACCTTGGGTTATATTTTATTATAAAGTCTTGATGTTATAAAATTAGGTATCTACAACATGTTATAAGTTATGTGGTTATATTGTGATTAATGAGAATTATATAAATAAAGGAGCACAAGTGTATCATATGTGTACATTATTTTCAGTACATACATATAGATACCAAAACTATATGTTATAAAGTTTAATGACACATAAAATATCATACTATGTGACATCATGAAATAAGTGTAACACTAAACAATATTATGTGGTCAAAGCTATAGTTTATTAAAACTGTCATACTGAGCGCATGTGTATATATAAATACATGTCAAGAATAAAGATATAAACTATAGTATACAAGGACATAAAATACTATAGCTAATATATGATTTGGTATGATAAACAAACCTTGAATGAAAAATAACAAGTGTATAATGTAAGGTTCCATACTCCATTGTAAACCGAATATTAACTCACACTACGAGTAAGGAGTTATAAGGATAATGACACCTTAACTAGTAACAATTGAAATCCGGGGGTGTGATACCGGGATTACAGACGTATTCGGAAATACCGGATCATACTGTCATGTGGATTGACACTTAGCGTTCTTTTTATTTCTAGATCGCCCTTTAGACGTGCGCGCTCGATAGCCTTAGCGGTCTACACTGCGCGACCTTGGACACAGTGTACGGTATGTAAAGAGGTTTGATCCGGGTTGTCCTGAGGAGTTCCTCGGGCTCGGATTTGTTTGATAACGTGTGTGATCATTGCAGACAGGTAAATTGATATACTAAAAACTAAATTAATTAAACCTAGAAAGTAGCAAATCAATAAGTCTGTCGGGTTGCAAAATTCCCGGTCACTATAGTATAGAAAGTTAAGCAACCAGATATCGAACCGTGGGACTTGAATAAATAAGCCTAAGTCCTAAGAATACTGGAAATTCAGGGGGTTATGAATTGTTTTTGTGATTGAATTGAATGAATGCAAATCAAAGTTTAAATAAACAATTAATGAAAGTGAATGATGAGTTTGATAAAGTGAGTGGAACTCCGGGTTCGGGTCGTTCTTTACTGGTTAAATCTAGTAAAATCTACAACTCAATTATGAGAAACGGAAAGGCCAATTCTTTCTATCTCTTCAATGCTAAATCCTAGTTCATTGAAGAGCTCACCTATCAGAACATGTCAACTCTAATAGTTGGCAAAACACATATAGGCGGAATAAGTGCGAAGAATTGTTAGCGTTTGTAGAGAGATTATCTATCCGACTAATCTTTCCCCAAATCTCCAGGTTAATTCGAACTCCCTATTAATCACCTTGTCTGATCCTAATAGGCTTCACAGAACAACTCTATAAACTCGCGAAATTGATAGAGAAGATGAATGATAATCATTAACCTGGAAACAATCCATTACAGTCTCATAATCAAATTGCAGAATTCTTAACTATATTGTATCCATTACGAACAGCCCTACCCCAGAGTTAATCCCTACTAGCCAGACATTGCAAAGAAATAAACAAATACAATCAACGTAGAATTCATCTAAAGGAAGAAAAACCCTTGAGTTGAACGTTTATCCAGAATCAATGGCTGCAGGCGCAAGGTTGAAGATGATGAACTGACTCCCTTCTGATGATGCTCCTCCTCAATGCCGATAGAATGCTTGATGATTGATGAATGGGGGAATGAAGGTGAAGCTGGTGCCGATGGTGTGGGGGAGTGGAAGGAGCGTTGTTTTTCAGCGTGAGAGTGTTGTAATGTGGTGATAGCTCATGAATCCCCTTCCTCTCATCTAATTAGGTCATTAAATAGAGTTTCCTTCCTCTTTCTCCCTTCAAAACGTCGTACTTCTGCTGAACTTTATGTCGTGTCCGAACATTGGTCCGACCTTCAATGTTCGGACACAATGCTTTGAGCGCTCCAATTCAGAAGTTTCGACTTGTCCGAACTTTGATGTTCAGACACAAGTTCGGACATGCACCGTAAGCTAGAACTCCGACTTTTCTCATTGTGAATCTCGACCCATGTCCGAACTTCGATGTCCGGACCGAAGTTCGGACATTTCATCAGGCACAGCACGCACACTCTCGACTTGCGTCCGAGCTTGGAAGTTCGGACTCAAGCTCGGACATACCTTCAAAATCCTCTAAATTCACCGTTTTGACTCCAATTCGACCCCCGTTTGTTGCATCATTTCCCTTGTGAGTTAATCTACTGTTTCCTCGGCTTTTCTCTGCATTTAACATAGAAAAAGGTATCAAGCCTTAACAAACAACAAACCGAAGGAAAAACATAAGATAAGTGTGGAATATTATCAATGCGCGTATAAAAATTAGGCATTAAAGACCACTAAAACCATTCATATTTCACACTCATCAAACCTCCTCACACTTAACCTTTGCTTGTCCTCAAGCAAAGCAGGAGTAAAATGTCTCAGAATGCCTCAGGACCAAACCTTGGGATTGCACAAAATAAAAGTTAAGTTAAACACAATAACCACCCAAGCATCGATCTGCTCTTAACTGTATGTCTCTTAAACAATGAAGCACGCTTTTAGAAAACAAAAGATTATGAAGAAGTCAGATCATGAGGTCAAAACGTAGAGTAACTCAGAACCTTCCAACCTTTTCTCTTCTCAAACCCGTGGATGACAAGGGGTGTGAAGTTCTGCCATATTCCGCAGAACCTTTCAACACCACGTACTCATGATCTAATTAAAAGATTTGCCATAAATATAAGACTTTAAAGAGCTTCTTTTTTTTCTTTGCATACATATAAATTTTTTCGCGCAAATAATTCATCCCCCAGACTTTTCTCTCCATCCTTGTAACGGTATTGGGTCTTTTATCCCAGATCAGACGACCTTAGGTAAATGGGTGATGAAGCACCCCTAGGACTTAATAACCGGATGGAAGAGGCCTGTTTTTGGTTCAGAAATAACTTAGATCAGAGGAGTACCTTGCCTTTATCCTTCATTCCAGACATTCTCATCATTCCCAAGGTTCCAAGTTAAACCAGTTCTAACTTCACAACTAACTTGTCCACAGATTTAACAAAATTCAGTCATTTGAAAATATGATATGAGAGCACACAGCTTTGAGCAAACCAACCCTAAAGGTCATTACCGGACTCAACTCCACAACTAAAGATCCACCCAAGTATTCAACACTAAGAAGCACTCTAAGGGAATTACCCCCACATAGCCCAAAACCAAACAAAAATTAGGGCGGGAATAAATGACTGACACATTCAGAAAGATCTCCCCCTTCCTCACACTTAATGAGGAGCAATGTCCGCATTGTTCAGAAATTTATCACAAGAAGGAGATCGGACTAAATGTGTCAGACTCACAAGGGTGAAATGAACAGTGACAGAGTTATACACGTTAAAGCACGGGCCGAACATTAACCAAAAAGGAAAAGAAACTGAAAACTCCCCTGATTTCTTTTGTGATGCTTTGAGGAAGAGGGTCTTCCTCACACTTAGTGTCGTGGTAGGGGAGAATGTTTCCTCACACTTGCTTCCAAGCTAGTGTCCGGCATGGAGTCAGCACAGTAAGCATGCTTGCACACATTCAACAAACAAAACAGAAAAGTATGCTAGAGCATCGCATTAGAGACAACAGTATTCAGAGTTAAAGAGTAGAACAAACTAAAATTGAAAGAAATAAAAAATACAACCCAATCGAAATAAAAGAAATAAGGTCAACACAACCGAAAAATCCACAAGAAGTCCAGATAGGCTTCTAAACAAGAGTAGCATCAACCAATCAACAAATCATGTGGGGGCGGGTAGTACGCCTGCCACTGCTGAAACTGAGCGACCAAGCCTCATAGTCCTCCTGGAGCGGCGCCTGCTGCTGAAGAGTCTCGATCTCCGCCTGATAGCGGCGATCCATCTCCATGAAGCGGGACTCCAGCTGGTCAAACTCATAGCGAGTGACATACTCGCTTCCAGGGGCTGGCAGTGCAAGATATGCCTCCTCCTCGTCAGGTGTAGCAGTAGGAGCGGGCTCTGATGGTCCCTCACCCGCCTCTCGTTGGCGCTTCTGTGGTCGCGCTGCAGCCTTCTTCCTCCATTCCCCCTCTCTAAACTCAAACCACATCTTCTTCAGAGCTCCCACATCAATAGGAGACCGCGCAGCATGCAGCCCCGCAGACGGAATGGTAACCATCTGCCTCTTAAGGATGTGGCAGAGCATGACCGGAAAGCCTAGCTTGTGTTTGTCCTTGTGCTCCATAATATACTGCATATGCAAGAAAATCACCCATGGCAAGTAAGTGATCTCTGCAGCCCCAGCAAACGCCGGATTCAGCACTGCCTGAAGAAGTAGGAAGTCAGTATGGTTCAGGTCCGAGCTCTGACGTGGTAGAACGTTCGCAGCCAGTAGTGCGAATAGGACTCTCTCCTGAGGGCTCTGAAGCAGATCAGCAGGGACGACCTGCTTTGATGGGTCATCCCCTCTGCGTCGTCGTGGTCCCTGAACCATGAGGGGGGTATAGTGTTGGATGGCAGCTGTCTTGAAGTCATTGGGGTTAAGGTGCTCAGGACGGTCGGGGGCAGGATAAGGTATGTCCAAATAGCGAGCAATCTCCATCGTGGAGACTGTCACTCTATCACCGTCTACCATGGATTTGATCTGACCATCCTGGAAGATTGCATTCGCATAGAACATGCGCACAACTCGTTCAGAGTACTGGCCCCCCATATCCAAAATCTTGCCCCAGCCAAATGGGTTTAATAATGCCCTCAGTCCCAGCTGTTGCTCCAGTTCCGGTACCACACACCTCTCAGCAATGATATCCATCTCTATTGCGAACCACTCTCGGGCTGCATCATTTCTAAATTCATTTTCTGGAGCTCGACGGCTGGAGCTTGCACCAGCCATTGCAGCCCTCTTACCACGGCCTGTGAATCTGCTCAGCATCTGCACAATAAGGGTACCCAATGTCAATTAAACGAATTCAACGAAATAGTTCTATTGACCGAATCTATCCAAATTCGACAGAGTGTCCCCTAAAAATTTATTATCCTCCACAACACAGATTTAGCAGCTTTTCATTTGCAACTGAGAATTATTACCATTGACCAGCAGAGATTTAACCAACAGGAAATTCTATAGTCCAACCGTTTGTAACACTATCTCAGTCAATGGTTCTATCTCACCATGCAGAATCCACATATTCAAAATAACACATCAAAATAATGTGGTTCGACCAATTCTACCAACAATTCAACCCACAACAAAATTGAATCTAATACATGCAGATTCAGTCAAACACACTCAACTCAAACAGCACCTTCTCGGCTAAGTTGCCACAGTTTGCTCAACTTAGTCACAACAACAATAAAGAAGTTAAGAAGTAGAGAGAAAATACCTCGTTCAAGTTGAATGGAAGACTAGAAACAAGTAACACAAAGCAATCTGCAGGAATCGAACTCAAAAACCCCCAAATCTGATAGTTAAGGTCGAACTGGTTTTGTTCAAAATCGGACTGATTGGAGATTTTTCTGGTTGATTTCGAGGCCTAGAATGGTAGAGATTTGAAAAACGAACAGTTTGGTACCAAGATTGAGAGATTTGGTGGAGATTTGAGGGAGTTGGGTGAGATTGGAGAAGGGAGGAATTGGGGTTGCTGCGGGCGTCGCGAGAGGGAGAAGGGTTTGGAAATTTTTAAGTCCGACCGCGTTCTTTTAGTTCAGAATTTTCGGGGTGTCCGAACTTCGATGTTCGGACCGAAGTTCGGACATACATACCTCGGCAGAGCTTCGCGTCGTGTCCGAACTTCGATGTTCGGACCGAAGTTCGGACATCTCGTTTTCTTGTTTCGCACTCTCGAATCAGGTCCGAACTTCGATGTCCGGACCGAAGTTCGGACATGTTGTGCACAGCCCTTAGACTCTCGAACTGAGTCCGAACTTAAATCTTCGGACGGAAGTTCGGACATATTGTTTTGCGCAGGTCTCCAACTCTCGAACTGGGTCCGAACTTCAATCTTCGGACTGAAGTTCGGACATCACCAAAAATGCACCACTTTGTTTCTTTTTGAGCTCCAACCACTGTAACAAAAACATTACCCTAAAACAAAACTAAAACCAACATAAAACACAGAATAAAAGTACCGAAAACACTGGGTTGCCTCCCAGTCAGCTGCTCTTCTTTAATGTTAGCTAGACAATTTCTGCTTGATTAATCAGAAGAGGTGTGATGAGCAGCTCGACAACAGCCTACAGCGAATTCCTTCAGCCTTCTCAATTCTTTTCGCGTTCGCCAAGAGAATTTCTTTTTCACGTTCGAACTCGTCTCTTGAGAATTCATCTTTGCTGTAGGATTGGATTCACTCTCCAAAAAGAATATTGCCTGCAAGGGAAAAAGGTTATGATCAGTACCAAGAACCTTTTAACGAGCACCATTTACCTTAAAGGTTTCACCAGCCTTATTCTCCAGCTCGTATGCTCCATAGGATGTAACTCCCACAACTCTGAAGGGGGCCTGACCAATGTGACTTTAGCTTCCCAGGGAAGAGACGTAGCCTAGAGTTAAAGAGCAGCACCAGATCTCCCCACTTTGAAGTCTCTCTTTTGAATCATCCGTCGTGGATCCTCTTGGTGCGCTCTTTGTAGATCTTTGAACTGTCGTATGCCTGGTCTCTCAATTCCTCCAACTCAGAAAGCTGAAATCGTCTCTTCTCTCCAGCATCACACAAATCAAAGTTAAGAGCCTTTAAAGCCCAATAAGCTCTGTGTTCTAGCTCAACTGGGAGATGACAAGCCTTCCCGTATACCAGCTTAAAGGGGACATCCCAATGGGAGTCTTGAATGCAGTTCTATAGGCCCACAGAGCATCATCAAGCTTGACAGACCAATCCTTCCTAGAGGAGTTGACTGTCTTCTGAAGAATCCATTTGAGCTCTCGGTTACTCACTTCTGCTTGCCCATTAGTTTGGGGGTGATAAGGTAAAGCAACCTTATGAGTCACCCCGTACTTAGTCATCAGAGAATCAAAAGCTTGTTGCAAAAGTGAGAACCTCCGTCACTGATGATAGCTCTTGGCACACCAAATCTGGTAAAGATGTTCTTCTTCAAGAATTTCACCACAGTTCTCTCGTCAGCAGAAGAGCAGGGGATTGCTTCGACCCATTTGGAAACATAATCTACAGCAAAGGATGTAGTGGTTTCCGTGAGAAGAAGGAAATGGGCCAGTGAAGTCAATACCCCAGACATCAAACATTCAACTTCAAGGATTCCCTTTGAGGCATCTCATGCCTTCTTGAAGTGTTCCCCATCCTCTGGCAATTATCACAGTGAGCACAGAAGCGGTGGACATCTTTGTGTAGAGTGGGCCAAAAAACCACACTCTAACACTTAGCGCTGTCCTAGTAGGACCGTGGTGACCACCTGCCTCTCGGGAATGGCAGAACTCAATCACACTGTTTACCTCTTCATCAGGGAGACATCTTCTGATTAAACCATCAGCACAAACTCTGAAGAGATAGGGGTCCTCCCAAACGTAATGACGGGTCTCAGACAGAAACTTCTTCCTCTGGTTGTAACTTAGATCATGGGGAACCAAACCAGAGGCAAGATAGTTAGCCAAGTCAGCGTACCATGGCTCTTTGACTTTCCCAATTACAAAGACCGTTTCGTCGGGAAAGAATTCATTTATGGGGACCCCGTCATCTGGAGTCTCAAGTCTCGATAAATGATCTGCTACCCCATTCTGCTTCCCTTGCTTATCAACCACTTCCAAGTCGAACTCTTGGAGAAGCAGGATCCATCTTAGGAGTCTAGGCTTAGAATCATTCTTTTGGAATAGGTACTTTAAGGCAGAGTGGTCGGTGTGAGCAATTACCTTACTTCCCAGCAAGTAAGGCCTGAACTTGTCAAGAGCGAACACCACACGAGTAGCTCCTTTTCAGTGGTGGTGTAGTTCTTTTGCGGCTCCGTCAGAGTCTTACTCGCATATGTGATAACCCTCAAAATTTTATCCTTCCTTTGACAGAGTGCAGCACCAACAGCGAAGTCACTAGCATCTGTCATTACCTCAAAAGGAAGGGTCCAGTCAGGGGGAACCACAATGGGGGCAGAGATGAGTTTATTCTTAATAGTTTGAAAAGCCTTCAAGCATTCTTCTGAGAAGTGAAATTTTACATCTTTCTGCAGAGATCAGACAGGGCTTCGCAATTTTGAAAAGTCCTGGATGAACCTTCGATAGAACCCTGCGTGACCCAGAAAAGATCTAACTCCTCTGACTGAAGTGGGAGGAGGTAACCCCTCAATGACTTCCACTTTTGCCTTGTCCACCTGAATGCCATCTTTGGAGACCCTGTGCCCAAGCACTATACCCTCATGTACCATAAAATGGCACTTCTCCCAATTTAAAACCAGGTGGGTCTCCTCACATCTGCTTAGTATCTGATCCAGCTGATCAAGACACACATCAAAACTCTGGCCATATACCGAGAAGTCGTCCATGAAGACTTCTATGCTCTTCTCAATAAATTCGTTGAAAATGGCCATCATGCACCGCTGGAAGGTGGCTGGTGCGTTGCAGAGACCAAATGGCATCCTCCTATAGGCAAACGTGCCATAAGGGCAGGTGAAGGTGGTCTTCTCCTGATCCTCTGGCGCGATGGGAATCTGGAAGTAACCGCTGTATCCATCAAGGAAACAGTAGTACTCCTGCCCAGCCAGCCGCTCCAACATCTGATCGATGAACGGCAGCGGGAAATGGTCCTTCCTTGTGGCCTCGTTCAAACGCCTGTAGTCTATGCACATCCTCCAGCCAGTGGTCTGTCTTTGAGGCACCAGTTCTCCCTTATCATTGGGCACCGCCACAATTCCTCCTTTCTTGGGAACGACTTGCACAGGAGAAACCCAGCGGCTGTCAGAGATGGGGTAGATGATGCCCGCATCCAAGAGCTTCAATACCTCGGCTTTCACTACTTCCTTCAGGTTTGGGTTTAATCTCCTTTGGGGTTGCCTCACTGGTTTGATACTATCTTCCATGTAGATCCGATGAGTGCAAAACCCTGGACTAATTCCTTTTATATCTGCCACTGACCACCCCAATGCTCCCTTGTGTCTTCTTAATACCTCCAGAAGTCTGCTTTCCTGCGAAACAGACAAAGAAGAAGAAATAATAACCGGCAGGGCGCTACCCTCTGCCAAGAAAGCATATTTAAGGTTTGAAGGGAGAGTTTTTAATTCAAGAGTAGGGGGTTTCTCTACTGAAGGAATGAGCCTCTGAGTAGGCCTGTCCAATGGCTCCACAGGAGGAGCATGAGGGCGAAAATAGGTTCGTCCCTGGTTAAGCTGCTGGACAACAGTAGCTACCTCAGTGCTCTCCTTGTCATCCTCAATCGAGTGGCATAACACCTGTTCTAACAGATCAGAATTCTTAAACAGGAAGGAAGAGTCATCAGTACTTTCAGCGACAAATGCATCATCATAATCATCAGTATAGTCGACATCAATAGAAAGCACAGCATGGGAGGAAGCATTTGTTCTCATCATCTTGGTGATATCAAAACTAAGCTCCTCATTATTAAATTTAAGGGTGATTTTCCTTTGTCAATCACAATGCAGTTTTAGCTTCGCAGGAATGGTCTACCCAAAATTAATGGCACTTCCACATCCTCATCCATATCAAGAATAACAAAATCAGCAGGGAAGAAGAAGTTACCAACACCTACCACAACGTTCTCAACCATACCACGAGGTTTGATTGAGGAACGATCAGCCAATTGCAAATTAAAATTGATCGGGATAAGCTCACCAGCATGAAGCTTCCTAAACATTGAATACGGCATCAAATTTATGCTCGCTCCAAGGTCGCAGAGTCCATACCCACAGTCCAGGTCTCCTATGGTGCAAGGGATGATGGGCTGCCCTGGATCTCCACACTTCGGAGGGAGCTTCTGCTGGATGGCTGCAGAGCACGTCTCTGTCAGCTGAACAATCTCCCTTTCCTTGAACCTTCGCTTGTTAGAAATCAAATCCTTCACAAAGCGAGCATAGTTAGGCATCTGCTTGATAGCATCAATCAAGGGAATATTAATAGTAAGCTTCGAAAATACACTCAAAAATTTCCCAAATTGATCATCAAGTTCTTTCTCCTTCAATCTATTAGGGAAATGAAGTTCCTTAGGAACCACCTTACCCTTGGAGTTTTTAGCAATTAAAGAATGAGAAGGGGAAGAAATAGGAGCCTAGGTCTCCTCAACAACTACCTCAGGAGGGGCTGAGGGCCCTGACGGTGCACCAGTGCTAGAAGAAGGGCGACCGGTCTCCTCGTCAGCTTGATCCTCAGCCACTTGATTTCTATTCATTAGTTGCTTCCCACTCCTTAAAGTAACTTCGGCCACCTCTTCAGAATCTGAACAGTCCTCAACTATCACGGTGTCTGAGACCGTCACTGCCTTCAACTGAGCTTTAGGATTGGGGTCCGGTTGGGAAGGCAGTGATCCAGACGGTCTCTGCTGTAGAAGGAACTGAGTCAACTGACTCATCGTTCCCTACATCTCCACCATGGCGTTCTCAAGTTTCTGCTGACCAGCTGCCAGATTCTGATTTATTACGGTCTGTTGTTCTTGAGAGGCCATCAGTTTATCCATCATCTCCTTCAGATTAGCATTGTTCGAGCTCAGTGATGATGGCTGAGCTGGGGACTACTGTGGCCTAAATTGATTGTATGGGGGCCTAACAAAACCGGGTGGTCCTCCCTGACTTGCCCTCTGAGGCTGCATCTGCTGTGAGTTGAGGGCGTTATTTGGATTACCGTACCTCAGGTTTGGATGCTGGTTCTGCATCCAAGGCTGCCTGTTGTACTGACCAATTACATTTGCCTCCTCAGTCTGCCTCATCTCAGCAACCATCGGGCAGTCGTCATAATCATGGCTGTCTCCGCACTGAGAAACACATACCTCATTTGGACCAGTAGACACCTTCTTGACGGAGTGCACAGATGTCTGTCCCATAGTGAGCTGCTCGAGCATCTTCGCCATGTTACCCACTGTAGTACTTAAGTGGGCCTGCTCAGCAGCAATTTGCTCCAATCATAGGATCTGGAGTCCGAGAGAGAAGTCTGCCCAACTGTGAAAACTCTTCCACCACTGTTGCTCCACGCGGAGCTCCTCGCAGTAGGACTCCATGGCTGACATAAATTCTTCTCCACTTTTAGCCAGCAAATTTCCACCTAGTGCAGCTCGGACCTCGCCTCTATGCTCATCTCTCAGCCCTTGGAAGAACCCCTGGGCCAAGGATGTCATGTTCTGACCATGATGAGGGCACTGGCGGAGCAGCTCCTTGAATCTATCCCAAGCTTCGCAGATTGTCTCACTGTCGGACTCTCTGAAGGCGGTCAGGTCAGCGATCATCTGTCTGGTCCAGGAGATGGGGATATACTTCTCATAAAACCTCTCCGTCATCAGCTCCCAGGTAGTGATGATACCTGGTGGCAGACGGTGGAACCACTGAGGCTTCCCCTGATAGACTATGCTGAAATAGGCACAGCCGAGCATACTCTTCTAGCCCCTAATACATCCCCAACGAATCCAGATGAACTAAGAAACGATGGACATGGTCGAGCGCATCAGCCGGGTCTGCACCTGAGAAGGTCCCTGCTGGATGATTCCTGACAGCATTTGTTTGATGGCTCGGTTTCAGCTTTTGCCATTCTGCTGTGAGGTTCGGTAGAGTCACAGGTCCTCTTCTAGGAGCAGCTGGCGGGCGATTAATTCTTCCCAATGTGGACTGCTCATTATTTACCGGTCCGTTGGGAGCCATGGTGAAGGTGAGTGCTCTTCTCGCCCTACGAGCGGTACGGTTGATCTC
>CM041778.1:216608892-216671036 GCA_023374045.1 Limonium bicolor | reverse complement strand
TCTCTCTCTACACCTAATTAACACTTAAGCTCTTCAAGCTCATATCCCATCTAAACCACTATATTCTCCTGAAATTTCACCATAACTTCATTACTAACCTAACTTATCCAAATTTGTTGTCTTCATCACCTAATCCCCAAACATTTACAAATCAACTAACCAAACCCTTAGTGGGTTCTAACAGCACACAATCTCAACATATACATAACAATAATCCCAAGGTGCATTAATCATAAATAACTTGGCTCTAAGGCCCTAAATTACACAATTTACACCATGCAGTAAACAAAATCACAATTCTTTCTTATAGAGAACAAACACATTCCCATCATAGTTTTGGTTCATTCTTTATTTACCCATCCCCAAATTCTAACAAATATAAAATAAACATTAAGGTAAGTTGTTTACCTTAAGTTCTCAAATCCTTTGTTTCACTTCCTTCCTCCTCTTCTCGATTTACAACCAGTCAATGGGGCTATTGATAAGTTAAAGGCCATGCCCAAGAACAACAATAATCACTAAACAAGTATTTAAATCTTGGGGTAAACCCTAGAGAACAAGGGAGTGCTTAAAGCACAAAAGTGAGAGAATTACCTTCTCACTTCCAAATGAAGTGCCTTGGCAATCAAAGGAGCAAACTCCAACACCTTATTGAATATGAAAAAAGGATAGAAAAAGGAGGGAAATGAAGTTTAAAATCTGGAAAAATCGGCCATGAAAGAAAACTAGGAAAAAGAAGGTGTTTTGAAGATTTTCTTACCTTAGAACAACCAAGAGAAGATTTGGCTCACAATGAGCTTCTTCTTTCTTCAAATGGAGATTTTCCATGGAGGTAAACTTCAATGTTTTGGGATTTTGAAAAGAGCACTAGGTAGCTCTTGATGAGGGGAACTCAATATGTAATTTAATTTGATTTGGAGCTTGGATGAAGCTTGGGCAAGCAAGAGAAGGTGAGAAAGGAGAGTAGCCATTGGAGGGCTGTAAAAATCACCAGAGAATGGAGAAGAAGAAGGGAATACGGTGGAGGAGGAGAAGAATGGGAGAGAGAGAGAGAGAGAGAGAGAGAGGAGAGAGAAAAGTAAGAGGAGAGAGGGAAATAAAGTAAGATTTACTTTATTGAATAAAGTAACTTAAAGTGTGTGAGAGGGGAAAGGAAAACGTGTGGGTCTCATAAGTGGGGAGAATCAAATTTTTATTTTACAAAAGTAGAGAGTATTTTACTCTTATTACAATTTACACCCACCAAGTTACCGTTTTTACACTATTCACTAATCCGGGCCCGTTTTCCAGATTTTTCGTTTCTTTAATTTTAATGGTTATTAAGCTCCCATTAATGTTTAACAATAGTTATATGATCAACCATAATTTTTACGGGGTCATTTGACTGTTTAAAGTCACGTTTTCGGGTTTTCTTGAAAAACACGCTTTAAGACTCTATTAGCGTTTTAACGCATTATTTGAATCCGTTTTCTTCCGGAATTTTTCCCACATGTTCTTTGTATGTAACTAAGTCTTAGGAATCCACTTATGACCCTTTTTTAGGTTATATACCTCCTAAGATAATTTAATATGCGTTTTTACATTTTGTGAATTTTACATGTTTTCCTTTTTCTTTTGGTTTTTACTTTCTTCACCACTGTTCTTAAGGACTTATTTAGCCTTATAACATCATAATTACATAATTAATTAACACTTAAAGGTTTGGGGTATTTTAGTAATGAGTTTGAGTATTGTAGAATTTGATTGAGGTTGAGAGTATGAGTAAGAGTAACCCAAGAGAGTGGGTAAGACAATGAGGGATTGAGTAAGGCATAGTGAGGTAGAAACCCTCGAGGCCTAAGAATAAATTAATTTGAACTAACAACCTTTTGTGTTAGTTAGAGATTATATTCCTTGTTTGGATGTTGATTGCCTATGTTAATATACATATATAATGTATGTTGTCTTGCATGTTGATTGAATTAAAATGAATCACATGTTCTCGACCAAAATAGTCGGCATACCCCCGTTAGCACGCGGGGTATGCAAATTTCATATGTAGCAATTTACTGAACCCCTAGGGGCACCGTTTTTATTTTCCAGGTACAATGAAGCCGATCACCATCCGAGAGTGTAAGACGGGGTTTGCTATATAAGCATGGGTAGTTTATTTATTGAAATATTGTATTGTGAGTTCGATTTGTAACCGGTAGACTTAAGAATTGTAGATACTCGGTATAGAACTGAATTAGAGTTGTATTTGTATAAGGATTGAATTGAGGTTGTAATTGTGAATTGATTACGTTTTGGAAATATTGTTTGGATTAGAATACTCGGTATATTCGTCATCAGACCGATATTATAATTTGGATGATTATATTTAATTTGGTTTGGCCTTGTTAGTCACATGGGTGACTAACGGCATTGTATCACCCCCGGTTGTATTGGAATTCCGCTGCTTGAGTATTGATAATTGAGATAGATTAGGGGATAATGACTGGATTACTAGAGGTAGAGGTGTTACAAAAAGTGGTATAAGAGCGAAGTATCGCTCTGATGGTTAAAATACAAGTTTAGGAAAATACCGAGTTAGGAATTAGAGACTTAGGGGTAAGGGTTGAGTGTTAGCGTGTGAGGTACGCTAGTTAGGAACTTCCGTGTGAACCAGAAACCTACAATGACCAATCCCGCCCTCCACATCCCCCGTTATAAAGTTGGGATAAGAACGCCAGAGAGAAGGAAAGACCTCTCTTACTTGGGAAAACTCGATCTGGCAGTTGTAAAAATAAACTCTATAAGAGGAAGAGCATGTCATACGGTAGATTCCAAGAACTGGAAATCCTGGAGACGGTTCCCGTTGGAACAACAACAACCACACTTAACGGAAGATGACTGAAGATCCTAAATATCGGATAATGAAATTTGTGGCACCATGGGGCGACGTGCTTTGCAGTCGCAAGGACCATGGGTAGCCAACAAGAAGGAAAGCACAACCGCGCAATGAAGCGAGGAAGGCAGAATAACAAAACCCGAGGCAAGGGAGTCTGTGGACTACAAATGCTGGATAATACCATCAACGGTATACCAACTGACTAAGGAATTAGTCAAGGCTGGATAACTCCAACCCTACAACGCCAAAAGGCAGTAATACTAGAATAACATAGTTCAGATAACTATGAAAGTATGCATGAAACATACACCGTCAGGACAACAACGTAGCTCCTAAGGATAAGTCAAGTCTCGATAACCACAGTGAAGGTGTGAGACACCCGGATTAACGACAACCATGTCAAGAACACTGAGAAACGACTCAGGAGACTGATCACCAAGATCCAAGGATCGAGGGAAGACCTAATAAAACCACCAAATGCGGATAGGAACGATACTATAACTAGTATACGTTAACCTGAAAACCGACCTACCCGCGCACTTGCCAAGGCAAGTGCAGCAATAGCAGGGTCATTTGGAAAACCTTTGATAACCAACAAGTACTTACTAAGTACCACCATGAAGATTGAAGCAAATATAGGATCACTAACCCTAAGAACTTGAAGAACCCAACCTTGGAAAGGCCTAACGGCCCAACCATCATCTTGAAAGGACATACCTGTCAGCGAGAAGCTGGACTTGGTCAAGACCTCAGACATGACAACACCAGGAAGATTTTCTTCCAAACCCAGATTTCTCTTTCAAACACAACTTTTCTTTCAAACCCAAACCTTTCTTTTGTTTTTTAAACCTCAGATTTTTTTTAAAACCAAGCCAGAAAAATCACGGTGAGTATCATAGAACGATAAAAGAGAAGTTGACAATAGAATACTTCACCTAGGCGTGTGACGAGCACTACGAGTGAACCCAATACGGGATGTGGGACGACTGCACTCCGAAGGAGCTTGCGGGCCTAACAGACCCTTTTGTGAGTTAGTCAGGTAAGTGGTAACATGTCAATAAGGTACCCCACGTATGTATACAAGTGGTGTACCAAACACGGGAAGTAGTCAACTCCGTTCTACGGACCATAAGTAAATTCACACCTTGAACATCGAAGAGCTCAGATAATCTCACAAGCAAAAGGAGTCAAGAACTCACTCCATAAGGATGATTAAGAGTCAAGAAGTGCGAGAAGCGCTAGCAACTAAATATAGACATTGAATATGTCTCAAAAATCTGAAAATAAATGCATGAAATAACTGGAATGAATAACCGGTCTAAACCAGGTAAGGCAATGCCTAACATGAACACTTCAATGTTCAATGGACAAGCTAAAATACCCAGAGTGATCATCTAAGGTACCAGAGGATACCATTCACCACCGGAGAGAATATCAAACCGGTCAAAAACGTAAGAGAAGCATTCATGGTCTACCCTAAGGACGGGAGACGTTGTGACCCTAAATGGAACAACTTGAAATCCAGAACCGCAATGCGGAGTAAACTGAACATACTCAAAAGTTAGCCAAATATGATGGCATAATTTGATAACACCCAGGAGCAATCCTTGAAGGGTGCCGAACTAAATTTCGTGATAAGAACACACAAGATTTAGAACGAACACTCGGTAAGAACACCGAGGGGATCCCACTTACCAGGGGATACCAAAATTAATAATGGTACCGATCAATACCAAGATACTTAAGGGGCCTCCAACGAACGAAAGCGTGATGCGATGACCTTATCATGGAGCCCGATATCACCTCCAAACCATTAGCTGGAATATAGAGAGAAGTAACCACTTGTGAATAGCCTAAGATGAGCAGAGCTCTAGACAACGTGGCTAGTAGCTATAAACCTACAATAATACATAGACCCAATGGTTGAAAACCTACCGAGAACCATGAGGAGAATTGCCAGTAATGGCACGGGTAAGATGTTTAATAACTAACGAGCAAAAATACCCTCGTTATTGTGATACCGCAAAAGCGGTGAACATACAGATCCCAAAGAAGAGGATACCATCAATAAATATCTGGAAACACATCTCTTTCAGAACTACTAATGTAGTGAAGCTTAAGCATACAATTATGGCCGAGCAATGAAAATTAAGCTTCGATAGCAATTATGGAAAACCGAGGAGTAATCGGTTAAGAAGAAATACCGTATGTGGGAAGGTGAAGTGGAAAATCAATACGCTCATGGAGCACAGAAACACAAGTATAGTATATTCAATAAGCAACCAAATGAATGGTGAACCATTATATAAATGGTGGAAACACATGAGCGGAAGCTAATGAAATAGCGGATGCCATGGAAACCAAGGTTGTAAGCAAATATGAACATGGTGCGCAGTAAGCGACCAATGTACCTTAGTAATCACACATGCTATGGATTTATTAAATACGAGATGACAGACAGACCGGGCATCAAGCCAGGAGTCTGCACCAAGTGATGAAGCACCTCACAAAGGAAGCAAGGTTCATTCCTATTGTAATCACATAAGAGATTTACTGCCAAGGGTTTACGCCTCTACACTCTGTAGGACTGAGTGTTTTGGTATTGCACTTGTGCAATAATGATCTAGTGGGATAGCTAGGAATATGGGAAAATGTCAATCATGGTAAATTCTTCCTTTCACCAATGAACATGGTACAAGCCAGCTAAGCAGAAGCTTTGAAATAAAACGTGCGCCTAAGGCTAAAGAAGCATGAGGTGAATCCCATTGGAATAAAAACGGAAGGAAACCTATGAATATTTAGAGAACCGATGCATAGAAATGCAAGGTCGTACAAGTAAAAGAACACGGGTACATAACCAGTTAAGTGGGCATAATTCAGAAGCCACTGACAACAGAGGAAGCACTACAACCAAGTAGTGGCTCAACCTCAACCGACAATAAGTCAGAGGAACCCAGTGAATAATCACAGAAGTACACAATAGTATGCACAATGGACTCCCAAAAAGAGATGGATAGAAAAACCGAAGCTCATTGAGTTCGCATACGGTAAGGGATACCATGCCTGATTGGATAAACCTTATTCCCAGGATAAAAAGGGATAAAAGGGTGATATAAAACACATTGAGCATAACGAGAAGGGTAAATAAACCCTAAGTTATCAAGGTCGCACAACAGAAGCTAGTGGGCCCAAAATTCTAAGGTTTAAATATACCTAGTAAAGGAATGGCTAACCATCAATGCCTTGAAGCCTCTTAGGCTAGAACCGAACTTGGTTAAGAGTTAGACAAACTCTGATGAAAATTCTTGATGCAGAGACTAACCGGTAATATGGTTAAGACCCTTGAATCAAGGAATATTGTATAATAGACCGCATGGAAGTTAGAACACTCCATGACAGCTGAATGCCTTAGATCAATGTCCAATGTTGACACATGGTAGATTACGGGCGTAATCCCTTTTTAAGGGGGGTAGACCGAAAACGCGAAGTGTATGTTTTACGTGATAAGTGTGTAAACTACAATGCACATAGCGCAAAAGAATTTGTTTTGATGATTGGTACTCATGTTAGATAAACATTTGTATCCACTCATTATGTAAATCTGGTTATTTGTGAGATTTGAAGTGGAAAGGAGTAGAGAAACTCCAGGGGTATGAGAATCCCGATTGAGGATAGTATGAGTTATGAGCTGGTATGAAACCGGTGTTGAGAAATGAGTTCGTTTGGGAGATTTGTTGAGGATAAATCGGTATGAAACCGATGTTGAACCTAGTGGGAATTGAGTCCACTAGGTTAATTGGTTTGATTTGATTTGTGAACAATTTGAGGATAGAAAAATGAATTGGAATTATAATACGGATTAAATTCTTAGGTAAAGTACTTGGAGATAACTTGAGTAATAATTGATGAGATGATTAGTAGGTGAGTAAATGAACTCTAGAAACCGAAAATGTATTGATGGGTGACTATGACTAGCAAGATTAAGAAGATAGAAAATGAATTAATGTTTGACTATTTGATTGGGCGAATTGAGGTGGGAGGTGGAACTTGGTTTGCTAGCGAGCAAGGGAAACCGAACACAAATTGGGGTGGAAGGATAGTTCAACACCAATGCTGATCACATTGGGTTTGAATGACTCCTAAAGCTCCCTATAAGTGACCACAAGTAATCACACTAGTAATAGGTGAAATTAACACAAATTGGAATTTGGAGTTGTATTGAGCTTTCAAAATGAATTTCCAAACTGATTTTGATACAAATGATTTTCTTCAAACTTGAGAATGAGGAACGGTTTTGAAACCGCTTCCATGGGTGCTAGTTGGACCTTCTCATGGTTAAGCACCGGTATCGGGTCGAACCCTGGGAGTAAGGCTAGTTGTAAGCCGGTGGGAGTGATGATTAGTTTTGAAACCATTGTAACGGATGAGCAACGGTACTAAGTGACCGGTAGGATGTTTGTAGTGTGTGTTTTGTATTTTTCCAAGGGCAACTGGATATGAGTAGTCCGGTCAGGGAAGAGTAACCCAATTTGTAGCCTGAGGATCTCTAGATGTGCAAATGAATTTGATCAGAATCAAAGGACCGTAGGGCCAGAGAGCGTAAGTGCCCGGAGTCATGGCGGCCGTGAACCAGAAAGCATAAGTGTTCAAACGTGACCGGTACCTACTGAGGGATCACTCGATATGGGAGAGGACTGTTGTGCCTTCTTTATCTACGGATAGACCCCATGGAGAGTTTGGAAAATGAATAGTTTTGATTGCTATGCATGCTGCTGTGACATGTTGTTTGGATGTGTGTTATACATCGAGTTAGGCTTTTGGAGTCTGACAGGTTATAAAGAGATTATAACCTTAGCATTGAGTACTTAGGTGACTAACGATCTTAGATTCACCTACTTTGGGCAAAGTTCTTTAAGGGGGTAGATTGAAATGCCTCGAACTTAATTAGGGTGATTAAATTACTCTAATATGATATTTTAGGGCCTATTAGTGCCTAAAGAAGTTTGGTAAAGAAAATAAATCCAAAAGAAAAGAGAAAACGCTTAAAAAGTGAAAAACGCTAAAATGAGCGTTATGTGACCATAGTAAGAGTACGACCTTGAAAAGGGTCTTAGATGGATTTCTAAGGCTTAATAATGCCTAATTAATATACGGGAACAATTCTCGAAGAAAATGGATCTATAAAATGAATTAAAAACGCTAATAAAGTTAGCGCATGTTTTTCGAGAAAACCCGAAAACATGACTTTGAGTGGTCAAATGAACCCGTAAAAACTATAGTTCATCAAATAACTATAATTAAAAATTAATGGAAGCTTAAGAACCATTAAAATTAAAGAAACGAGAAATATCCGGAAAATGAGCCCGGTTAGTGAATAGTACTAAACCGGGTAAATTAACGAGCGTTTTTTGTAAAAGACGAAAAATGCTCCAGCTTGTATATTATGTGGGGGCCGGTTTTTACAGCACAAATCAGCCTCTCACACACTCTTGACCAACTAGCTAATTAAATAAATCAAAAAGACACAAAAAGTAAAAGTAAAAAGGTAACCCCCATCCCTCTCTCTCTCTCTCCTCTCTCCTCCTTCATTTCTCTTTTCCTTCTCTTTCCCTCTCTTTCTCCTTCCTCCAGCCATCTCCCCTCCCTCTCTTCTGGTTGTGATGATTTTGAAAGAGCAACAATGGCTCCTCCACCTTGCTCTTCATGCCCAAGCTTCATTAAAGCTCAAAACACAAAAATAACCACATATTCTTCTTCCTCTCATCAAGCTCTATCTTTCTCTCTTTTCAAAATCCTAAAAGGATGAACTTCATCTCCATGGGTTTAGCCCATTTGAAGAGAAAATGACATCATCTTGAAGCTTGGAGTCTCCTCTTCCATTTAAGGTAAAAATTCCAAGGAAAACCTCATATTTTCCCATTTTTTTCCATGATCATGCCTTGTTCTTTCCTTGTTTGAGCATATTTCCAAGCCTTTAGTGGTGGTTGGGAGCTCCTCTTTGATTCTTGACCAAAGGCCCATCTTAGGGTTTTAAGGTAATCCTTCATTTTGTGCTTTAAGCACCTTCTTTTGAATCCTAGCTAGATTAAAATGTATAAGGGTATTAGTTAGAGCCTAATTCCCCATTTGAATTTGATTTTGAGGTTGGCAAGTGATTGGCCAACATGGCCGATTTTGACCAAGAAAGAGGGAAAGAGGAGATTGGAAAAGAAAGGAGGAGGAATTATGAGCTTAAGGTAAGAAACTCACCTTAATGTTTATTCCATTGTGTTAGAACTTGGGATGGGTAATTAAAGGAATGAAACCAAAACTTGTGCTAGTAATGTGTTGGTTGATATTTGAGAGAATTTGTGAACTTGTGTTAATTTAAGGGCCTAAGTGCCATTGCATTTGAGTTTGTGAGCTATATTGTTGATTTGGAGAATTTTGGTTGAGCTTGAGTGCTGGTAGGACCTTCATGGGTGTGTCTAGTTTAGGATTGATTTTTGGTGAGGATGGATGAGTTTGGATGTATTAGGTTTATGGGGAAAAATTGTAAAATTTTAGTAGAAAATGGTGTTTCTAGGTGACTTGATGAATGAGAAAAGTTAGGTGTTTATAGTGTTGAGTAGAGTAGATTATAACCTTGGAATGGTAGATGGAGAATGGATTAGAGAAGGACAAAAATCTGTAGCAAAGATGAGTAGAGAAGTCTTGAAATTTCTAGAGAAGAGTAAGTGTGCATAGGTTGAAGATAAGAGATGAACTTGGGTATAGTTATGCCAATGTCTATGAATGAGTAGTTATGGTCAATAAGTGATTTGGTAAGGTTGGTAGAAGGGTGTAAACTACCAAAAGGAAGTTAGAAATGCTCAAGTGTGCAAAATGCAAAAATATGAGAATTTAAAGTGTAGAAGTTGAGCAACAATTGGGTGGTGAACAAGTTGGACCAATGATTTAGGAGCGTTTTAAGGAATCTTTTAGGATGGTTAAACATGTAGAAAACTTGTGGAGATATTAGGGAATGGTTAGGTGTGGATTAGGTTGGTTAAGGGGTTGAATTTTGACATTTTAGCAGCTTTTTAGTAGGGTCCGGGACTTAGGGGCCGAACCAAGTCCCGGGCCAAGCATAAAAATACCCCGAAAGTTGAGACAGAAGGTAGTCTGGGACCATAGTACAGGACCAGGACCCGGACAAGGGAAAAAACAGGCCGAGAGTAAGGAAACACATTGGTTCGGGACTTTGGGTCTAGACCAAGTCCCGGACTACCCCTAGAAATCAACCGTGAGTGTTTTAAAGTGTCCAAATGATGGGGGATTGATTGGTATTAGTTTTAGGAGTTGTTTAGGCCTTGTTTGGTGATATGTAATGCTCCTAAGAAGCATAAACAAGTGTGGGAAATGAGTGTGAAGTAAGAAACATAAATTGACAAGAGTAAAACTAAGAGTAACAGGACAATAGGGTAAGAAAGGGAGTAGTAATTATTTACATACCGTAACTCCCTAATGTTAATAAACCATTTGACATGTAATCAGTGATTCGAGAGTAAGACTCGAGCAACGTGAGGTGTCACGGTAAAGCTAACCCTGGGTGAAAGGTATGATTTTCTCATGCCCCGTATGCTAACGGTGTTACTCTGATTTGTGTGCTTGTGTGTTGTGTGATCACCTAAATAAGATAAATGCACGAATCAGATGTTTGCTCTATTTTGTGCTTGAATTGTATTGTTCCTTGTTGAACTGTTTATTGAATTTGAGGTTTGTATAATTCATGAAATGTGTGATTGTGGATGAAGTGCTTGCATGTTGAATGAGTACTATATTTCGACTCATAGTTGAGTCTTGTTTGGTTAGTGACTCGAAGAAAGAGTCATGTTGTGAAATAATGAAAACGTGGTAATGCACTAAAACTATCGAACCAAGAAATGATAACACAAACCTATGAACTCACTAGAATGTGAGAGTGTACGGGATTAGTAAATTCTCGATAACGGTTAGAGAACCGAATTGAATTAATCCACAAAACCATTAATAGTGGAAGTATATGAGGAACCTCTATTTAGAGGATTATTGATTGATCAAGACATGAATCTTGAGAAAAGTAAAGTATGGTAAGGGATCACCAAACCCCTTAGAACAATAGTCGACCCACAATGAGAGGATCCGACTCAAATGAACAATGTCCTGAACATGAGAGTGTTCGATAAGTTGGGTAGAACCTTAAATATGAGAATACTATACATTGAGAATTCCCTAAGCTAATGGAGGATATCGAGAGAGATACTTCTAGGCTAATCTATGAGATTGTGAACTAACTCCGAGAGAGGAGTTTTGGGAATTTGAGTAGTGCGGTAGAGAATCGGACATTTGAGAATTTGAGGAGCTAATTATATAGTTCTGTTTGTATTTGAAAGCCCGGTGATGAGTCTTGCGTATGACTCTGCCCGGAGGTCATGGGTAATGACTTAAAAGATACCTTTGAGTATTTGGTTTGAGATTTAAGAATTTGGTTGAACCTTGAGAGACTTGAGAAATTGAGTTTGAGTTGAGTAATGAGTTTGAGTATTGTAGAACTTGATTGAGGTTGAGAGTATGAGAATTTAAGTAAGAGTAACCCAAGAGAGTGGGTAAGACAATGAGGGATTGAGTAAGGCATAGTGAGGTAGAAACCCTCGAGGCCTAAAAATAAATTAATTTGAACTAACAACCTTGTTGTGTTAGTTAGGGATTGTATTCCTTGTTTGGATGTTGATTGCCTATGTTAATATAAATATATAATGTATGTTGTCTTGCATGTTGATTGAATTAAAATGAATCGCATGTTCTCGACCAAAATAGTCGGCGTACCCCCGTTAGCACACGGGGTATGCGAATTTCATATGCAGCAATTTGCTAAGCCCCTAGGGGCACCGTTTTTATTTTCCATGTACAATGAAGCCGATTACCGTCCGAGAGTGTAAGACGGTGTTGCTATATAAGCATGGGTAGTTGGTTAGGAATGTTGTATTTATTGAAATATTGTATTGTGAGTCCGATTTGTAATCGACAGACTTAAGAATTGTAGATACTCGGTATATTCGTCATCAGACCGATATTGTAATTTGGATGATTATATTGAACTTGGTTTGGCCTTGTTAGTCACGTGGGTGACTAACGACATTGTATCACCCCCGGCTGTATTAGAATTCCGCTGCTTGAGTATTGATAATTGAGAAAGATTAGGGGATAATGACTGGATTACCGGTAGGGGTGCTGCATAAGTGAATGGTTATCCAATATTTTTACTCAAATAAATTTAACAATATAAATATTATTATAAAAAATTAAATTTATATAAAGTAAGATTCCAAAATAAATAGGAAAATTTACATTGCCCACCCATAAGGTATTGGGGAATTACAATGCCCACCCATGTGCTTTAAAAAATTACAATGTCCACCCATGAGATATTAAGAAATTACAATGCCCACCCATGAGTTATTGAAAATTACAATACCCATCCATGTACTTATCAAAATGAGATGAAAATCAAAGATCTAAGTAAATTTTACAATTTATTAATCAATTCAACTATGTAAAACAATAAAAAAAACCTAATTTACACCATGCAAAGTTAGAGTGATGAAATGAAGAAAAAATGTGCAAAAATTACGAGGAATCACATATATGTTCACCTTATTTTATTTGTTTTATTTTGTTATTTTAGGCATTTTTCATTTATTTGACTTCTAAGTGGTCATATAAAATTAATTTAGGGTTGTTTAATTTTGTTACCATTGTCTAAGTTGTTTGTTAAGGTAATCATTACTTTACATATTTGATTTCACCTCTTTTTGATAAGTACATGGGTAGGCATTGTAATTTTGAAGAACTCATGGGTGGGCATTGTAATTCTTAATATCTCATGGGTGGGCACTGTAATTTTCTAAAGCTTATGGGTGGGCCTTGTAATTCCCCAATACCACATGGGTGGGTTATGTAATTTTCCCAAATAAATAATTATCATTCCCTTCATTATATATGTCAAATTTTAATCAAATTTATGGCTTCACTAAAATAAATATACCTTTTATTATTCTTCATATTTTTGATATTTTATATTATATATATTATATATTTATTTTTAAAATTTTAACCCATATATACGAAAAAGTTAGCTTTTGCTACGTAATTTTTTTTCAATTTAATAATTTTTTTTATTTTTGAATTAAATATATATAAAGTGAAATTATATAACAATATTATATACTGTACACAAGCTAAATAAGTTGACAATAATATAAAATAAAACAATAGTTAAGAGTATTATAGCCTAGTATTTTTTATAATATCATTTTATATAATTTAATTTAAAACAAAAATTAATAAACATATGTTAAAAAATTAACTTGAAAAATTAATGTTCAACCCATGGAAAAATAAAAAACACCATACATATAATAATAAAATATCTAAATAATATAAAAAAAGTATATACATTAGAGAAGTATAAATTTGATTAAAATAGAAAAAATAGTAAAAAAAATGATAATTTATTTTTTATTTTACTTTATATACACTTTTAATTTTTTAATAATACTCTTTATATTACTAAAAATAATTTGAGTAAAAATATTATAAAAAACTTGAATAATGATTCTTTTAACAATTTATTTTTGATTAAGTTTTAGTTTTAAATGATACTCCCTCCGTTCAACAATATCTGTCATTCTAGAAAGTTACACACTTTTTAGGAAAGTAGACAAATGACGCATGTACCCCTACTTTTTACTTTTCCATTTAAATAATAATTACTTTTATGTTGAATAGTAGGGTTAAAAGTGGAAAAAAGTTTGTCAAAAAGCTAGAATGACACATATTTTTGAACAAAAATCACTCCCTATAACGACATATATTAATTAACGGAGGGAGTATATAGTTTTTTTTCAAAAATTTCAATTATATATTCGGTTTTTTATATTATCAAATTTTAACCAATAAAATAATAAACTTAGACTTTTATTTTTTTACTTTTTATAATATATATTTATTAAGTTTTGTGGTATCTTGTGAATTAATAATATTTATATGGTATACCGTGAACTATGTTTATTAACATGTAGGGGTATTTTGGTCTCAAAAAGTATTGGGTTAGTAATTTATGGTTTGGGTTAGTAATTTATGGTATCTGATGAATAAAATTATTTTTTTGTGGTATCTGAAAACTTTTTTTAAAACTGTGGTAATTTGTGAATTAACAAACTTTTTAGTGGTATTCTGTAAATTTTCCCACATGTATATGATAATTTTTATTTTTTCAATTTTAACCCAAATATAAGATAAAGTTATCTTTTGCTAATAAAATTTTTATAAAAATATATTTAATAATTTTTTTATACTTTTGAATTAAATATATATAAAGTGTTGTTATATAAAAATATTATATACTATATACAAGGTAAATAATTTGACCAAAAAAAAAACAATAGTTAACAGTATTATGGTCTAATTAATATCTTTTTTTATAATATAATTTTATATATTTAAATTTAAAAACAAAAATTAATAAACATATATTTTTAGTAACGTTATAATTATATATTTGGTATTTTTAATTTTATAAAATTTCAACCTATATATTCACAAACCTTTAACTTCTTATAATGTTTTACTGTTTTAATATATTTTACTAAATATTGTGGTATCTTGTGAATTAAAAATATTTATGTTGTATACCGCGAACTATGTTAATTAACAAGTAGGGCTATTTTGATCTTAAAATTACTTGAGTAATAATTTGTGGTGTATTGTGAATTAAAATTAGTTTTTTGTGGTATTTGATATTTATGAATTAACAAATTTTTTAGTAGTACCTATGAATTTTCCCAAATTTTTATTAGCATCTTGAATTCAACCCATCGATGTTGCGGGCGAATTGCGGATATTTTGGTGTAGTCTCCTCTTATGTAACTTTTAAAATATAAATTCAAAATTTTAAAAATTATAATATTTATTTAAATTTAAATTATTCATAACAATATCTAATATATTTTGCAACTTGAAAATGTTATATTATTTAATTGTATATATATGTGTGTCAACCATATTTGATTCACCATAATACAGTACAAATAATAATAATAATTCATGACAAAACAATAATAATACATCACAATATTATAATAATCTATTATTAGTTCTGAAGTTTGTTATCTAATTCACCATTTGTTAGTTAATGAATCATAATATCAATTTTAATGAATCATAATACTAATTTTAATGAAGCATATCATCAACAGGCTGATAGTGCGGCGCGGCTGAAGTTTGTTATCTAATACATCACTTGTTTGTTAAGAATTATATTATCAATATTAATTAATCATAATACTAATTTTAATAAACCATATCATTAATTTTTAGTATATCATCGTAAGCATATAAAAATAAAAATAAAAATTATTAAAATATATTCATGATTGTTCTTATTTTGAAGAGTTTAAATAAAACGAAAAATAGTATAATTATTTTTTATTTTGGATATATATTCAAAAGTTACTACTATTTAAAATTTATGTAATAAAAATACAAACTAGCCGACTGAAACTGTTGGTGTGTGAGCCGCACGCAGTTGGGTGCGGACAACCCACGTCTTTGAAACTGCGCTTCAATTAGCGTTCACTTGTAGCTCAGCGGTATATTGCGTCTATAAATGCGGACACTAGCCAGGATGCAAATTAGCATTCATTTTCCCTGTCCAATAGTCTTTCGTAAGCAAAATTTCCTTAAAAAAATGTTAAGACACTAGCTTAGTGTCGGAAATCTATGTTTAAAGTCCATTTTAAAAATGTGCTTCTATTTTTCATTTTAAAAATGTGCTTCTATTTTAAATTTTCTTATGTCATATTCCTACCAATAATAAAATCTAAAAATACAATATCTATTCTCAAGATTAGGTACTTTACTTAATTACAAAAAGATAATATTAATAATAAAATATATGTGACTTTAAAATATATTAAGAATTTCATGATATAGATTATTATGAAAAAAATTAATATATATCCGAGTCTTATTGACACAAAACTTTTATTACTACTTATGTAATATATGAATAAACAAAAATAAAACAAAGATAGTGTGTAGTGGTAGTAACTCTTGGCCCCTAAAATTGGTTCTCGAGGCCTTAAAGCTCAAATAATAAATTATCATCTATAACCTCATGATAAATAAGGGTATAAAGAGATTGAAAACATCAGATTAAAGCATAGGCTTTATCTTTCTCAATGTAACTTTGCCCAGCCCTAACGCTACGTACAGAACATAACATATTCTAACGTTTTGCACCACTACAGGTACAAACTAGTTGAACGGCTGCAGCCAAGACACCAGATTGAATACGGGGCTAAAATCACTTCATTTCCGAATCCATCCACCACCTACCTCACATCCGACAGAAAGCAGATCCCTGCAGCCTCCACACAACTCTCCACTCGAATCTCTACTCGAAATCACGAACACTCGATCAATTGACAGAAAACTAACCCCGGAAAGGAAGGCAAAGAACTATAGCAAACTTGGAGTCCCCAACCTCGATATCTACGCATTCGGACAACCAATCACCAAAGCCAGGGCACATGAAGGATAAATTTACATTGAAGAGGAGAGGATGGAGCAAAAGGAGAAGTTGAGAGAGGAGCAAAGCGGTATGGAGAACGACAAACTATCGAGGAAAGGAGGAGGGAAAAGAAATAAAATGAATTAGTAATCAATTCCTTAACTAATAATTAAATAAACATGGAATGGACAAATGTTACCCTCCTTCCTCATCACTAACATAAGCAACCGAAATACTATCATAAGCATACTAATATAAGCTTAGAATGACATGAATCTCCCTTTGCGAATCAGAAACAAAGAAAAAAAAACTGGGGCACAATAGTTTGTATTTGACTTCGGGCCATTTGGGTGCCTTAGATTTGATTTTGATCCTGATTTAATTTATGAAACATATGTGTATGTAAGGTATGTTCTGTAAAAGGGTTTTGAACATGCTTATGCTAATGAAGTTTATCACTTGCTGAGCTGTGGCTTGCTCACCCCTATTATCCTGCTCTGATTTGAAGGTTGATTAGTCGGTTGTCTAAAGGTTTCCGTTTTCAGCTTTTAGCTTTGTATTTGAAGTTTGTATTTGTATTCTTGTGGTCCTTCCGTATTTTGGAGCCTATGAGCTATATTCTGTTTTGTTAGATTTCGAATGTAAACCATTTGGCCAAACTTTGTAAACTCTTAAACATGTAATATTGTAACACCCCTAATCCTAATATTCTAATATAATCGCAAGGCGTAGCATAACAAAATATAATTCGCAGGTGAAAATAAAACTAACTATCGTTTGGTGTTACACGCCGTTACCCACCCATGTGAGTAACAAGGCAACCTTACTCCATCCATCAACTTCAACTCTCCACCGCTGTGATGACGAGATACTGAGCAATCTTAAACTTACAATCCAAATCCAAACTAAACAAATGAGCAACTAACCCAAATACAACAAAGCTCCATAATACAGTACATAATAAAACTAAAAGCGTTTATTGAAAACACATCAGCTACCCTGTATCCCGCACTCCGGCTCGTGTCTTCTATCAGTAACCTGAAATGTTTGGCCCATTGAAGGGCTCAGCAAACTATATGCTGGTATGCTAAATGTGTTCTTAAATCATTTGGATCCCTTAAGTCGTTTAGCCATCTTGATATTAGATTCATTACATGTTGTACCGGTTTACAATAGTAGATAAACTGTAAGTGTTAAATAAACACATATTAGTCCACCTAACAATGTCACCACATAATAGTAAGCAACAACCAAATAACCAATAACCAATAATCAATAACAGTATTCAAACAAGATACGCGTATTACTTAACTGTACTTGTTAGTTGGCCACATGGCTCTTATCCTTTTAACCAATCACTTAAAGGTTCCAATTAATTTCCACCTCGGGCGTCAGGTTAGGACAACCCTTAATAACTTATTAATGGACAGTAGTCCCCTGGGTTCCAATGGAACCGTTGCCAGCTGACCCTAAGGCCCTGGATATTTATTTGCCTTAAAGGCGACCGATTCGGTCGAAACCTGTGCACCGACAGTAGTGCCCTCTGCCATCGTCGAATGTGGACAATTTATTCCCTTGAGTGACTCTTGATAGTAGTCCCTCGTAGTGATCACGATGCGCCACCAGATAGTCGAAACTAGCTGGATTCCTCTCTTTGTAAGTTAGCCCTTTAGTCAGTGATACAATATCCAATCCTTGAGTTAAGACTATAACAGTTGACCATCAGTTAGGTTCTCGTAATACCTAAAGGTCACCTAGTCTTGTTTGAGTTTAGATGATATACCCCGTAATTAAAAATAGTGATTAATTAGGCTAATAAGTAATTTAGAGGCTTAATTAAGTATAAATAATCATGAGGGAACAAATCCCGAAGAAAACGGATCCTTAAAATGGATTAAAAACACTAACGAACCTTAAAGCACGTTTTTCGAGGTAACCAGGAAAACGTGACTTTAAGCGGGTCAAATAGACTCGTAACAATTTTGGTCAACTAAATAATCATTAATAAATATTAGTGAAGCTTTAGAACCAATAAAATCAATAAAACGAGAAATTAGTAAAAACTGTCAAAAACGGGAAGTTGTGGGGTAGAAACATAAATAGACCAAACTTATGTGTCCACTTTTAAATAAAAAAGTAGAGTGTGTGTGTGAGTGGTAGTGTGGGCCGATTTTTGGAGCCCTCTCTCTCACTCTCCTCACTTATCTAATATGCTACAAGACAAAATAATAAAACAACCCCATCTCACTTTACCACTCTCTCTCTTACCCTCTTTTCCTCTCACTCACGTAAACCCCATCCCCCTCACTCTCTTTTCTTTCTTCCTTCTCCTTCCCAGCGACATCTATGGAGTTTTGAAGCAAACCCACAAAACTCCATCTTCTCTCCTCTTGAAACTCCCTTGAACTTCTTCCAAAAATTATAAAAAGTATACCATTGGAATCCTCTCATCAAGAGCTACATTTCCATCCTTTAAAAATTCGAAAACCAACACTTTCGTTTTTATGGGCATGTCCCATTTGGAGCTTCAAGACCACCACTAGAACCACCTCATTCTCCTTGTTCTATTGAGGTAATAATATTCTTAAAAACTCCATCTTTTTCTAGCCTCAAGGGCAAAACGAAATGTAGACTAAAACCTTGTTTGGTTCTTTGTGCTATAGCCGATTTTGGCTTCCTTGGAGAGTTGGAAAGATTATTCTTGAGCTATTCCAAGCATTACTCATACCCTTGGAAGGTATATAATTTCTAAACCCTAAAACCTACATTAGAACTTACATAATGGTTAGGGTTAAATTGTGTATTAAAATGGTGTATTGAAATGTATATGTAAATGGGCTGTAGTGTTAGAATCTTGGTTGCTAAACCGGTGGGAAGAGGAGGAGGAAGGAAAGAGAGAAAGAAGAAGGAAGAAGAAGGGAGAAGCTAGTAAAGCAACAAGGTAAATCACATTCTCTTGTGTAGTTTAGTAATGTGTAATGTAACAGATTTTTAGAAGTGAAAATTGGTATTGTAAACTGGTAGTGTATTGGTAGTGTAATGGGTAGGAGGAAACAAATGTTTTAAACCCTTAAAAGACAATTAAAAACTGTCACAAACTATTTTGGGATTGTGGTGTTGAGTGCAGGAATTCTTGGTAGTGTTTAGTGTTGGGAATTGTATATGAAAGCCTTGTGTATTAATGTTGTTGAAAACAGGTGAGATGATGATAATGTGTGTAAAACAATGTGGTGATAGTATAAAATTATAGGGGAGGTTATGGCAAAATTTACCTAGGACTAGAACACTTAGTGAACTAGAAACTAGGTGAATAAGGTGGTTTGTAACAGATTTTGTTAGAGAAAGATAGAGGGTATATTAGGAGAGATAGTTAATGTAGTTGTAATGTATTAGAGGTGTTAGAAATGTCAGTCGAAGAGGGAGATGTAGAAGAGGAGTGTAATGTCAAAATCTGTAGCAAAATACATTAAGGAAGAAAACAATGTAAGAGTTGAAGTGGAACTTAGAAAATTGTGTATAAGTTAGTATAGAATTGTGTGATGAATTAACATGATTTAGAGTGTTTAAATAGTACTAAAACATGTTAGGATGTATGTAGGAAGATTGGGGAAACAATGGGTGAAATGGGAAAGAAAAACAAAACCTGTAGCAATGTTCTGACTTCGTCCGACCCAGAGGGTGAGTCGGATGTGGGTCGGACATGGCTTAAATAACAGAACGTAAACATTCTGGAATGGTCCGACCCAGGGCCGTGAGTCGGACATGGGTCGGACAGGCAAAAATTTTCCGTCGTCGAAGTTTCTGACTCCGTCCGCCCCAGAGGGTGAGTCGGACGTGGGTCGGACAGGACTTGGACGACGGAACAGAAACTTTCTGGAATGGTCCGACCCAGAGGTGTATGGGTCGGACGGAATAGTGCTGGGTCGGACGGGAAGAATTTCAGAGGACGTAAACCTACTGGAACGGTCCGACCCAAGGCTTGGGTCGGACGGTGGGTCGGACGGCCCATTACTTACAAAAAATGAATAACTATAGTAAGTATGTATATATATATGTATGTATACCCACATATACATATGAACATATATACATGAGAATACCACTGTTAAGAAATGAAAAGTAAACAAGTAAAATGCAAGTATAGAAATGTGAAGACTTAGTAAGTATGAATTAGGAAACGTAAGAGTAATCGAATTAAGTTAATGATAGTTAGATTAATCATTCGATTTCATGTATATCATAGGATTTGCTTTGTGACACCGAAGGACGTTCGGGAACACGTACAACGGTGAACGGTATGAATTCCTCATGCCCCGTATGCTATCTTGGTTACTCTGATTTGTGTGTTGTGTGCTAATTGATCACCAAATAAGATAAATGCACGAATTAGAGTTATTATGCATACTTGTGAATATGTAGTGCTGTATGTTGTGTATATTTTCTTTAACTCATAGTTTGTATAATTCATGAAATATGTGGATGATAATGAATGTGTGTATGTATGATATACTGTACTGTGACCGATTGTTGAATGTGCTTGGACTTCTAACTTATTCCTAACAAGCTAACCAATCTAACTTAAATTGGTAATTAAATTGGAATGAGTAGAAGTCCGATATAGTTTCGGCCACGCGTGAGGATGAGGAGACACAAGAGGTTGGATCCGATTCCTGACTCTTAAACTGGTCCGCGACCCAAATCCCTTAAGTGGGTAGCATCCCGGATTGGTGAGTCAAGTAAATCCCGGAGGTGAGACGGAGTAGTCCCCAGGGCTGGAGGTCCCGACGGCTTAACTTGAGTATAAGTAAGTAAGTAAGAATGAGTAAGTAAAGTAATTGAAAGTAAGTAAGTGCAAGTAAGAGAAAGTAAGTGAAATGAGTAAAAGAGTAAACAGCATTCCGATTAACCCGGATGCGTAATTTGGCTAACAGTGTGAAGGTAAGCATTGTATGCACTATTGTATTGATGCCTTGAATTGTGTAATGTATTGTAAATGCATGTATGTTGTATGTAAAGCATGTATGTATGAAATTAATGAATCGCATGTTTAGTGGACGTCAAATAGTCGGCGTGCCCTAGCTAGCACGCGGTATATGCGGAGTTCATGCGCAGCTTTTGCTGAGCCGCTAAGGGCACCGTTTTTACTACACGCAGGTACAAGAGAAGGATGAAGGCCGTGAAGTGTTAGAGCTCGTTTCTTTGATTTCTTTTTGGATTGTAAACATTGAATGATGATTGGTGTACTGAGTAGTACATGGCTGTAGTTTTTGATTAGCCGGTGTACCATGGGGTTCACCTTTTTGGATAGTGGAAGTATTGGATTTGGGTATAGATGAGTAGCTTGTAGAAACTCATTCTTTTGGGAAGTTTGAATTGGGATGTAATTGAATACACTTAAATACTCGGTGATCTAGGAATGTAAATTGTTATCTTTTGTATTTGGTAAGTAATATAGTAGCTCGGTACATTATGTTCATCAGACCGTGACTGTAAGTAGAATGAGCCTAGCTAGCCGTATGGGCGGTTAGCGGCGTTGTACCACCCGCCGTAGTAAGTAGTATTTCCGCTACGAGTAACTCTGGATTATGGGATGATTGGACGGTAAGCATATGATTAGCGGTTGGGGTGTTACAAAAAGTGGTATCAGAGCGTAGTTACGCTCTGATGTCCATAGTACCGAGCATAGGGGATTACCGAGTTAGGATTTCAACCATCTTAAGACGAATACTTAGAAACCTAACTAGGAACTACCGTTGTTAACAACGGATACCCTTGACGTTCTTAGGAACGATACCTTGTTTAAATTCCAAGACCTTTGAGTCATATCTTGCGGAGCCTAATGTAACTGCTAAATATTCAGATGTCAGGAAGAGGTCCAGGTCGCCCTAGAGGTGGGGGCAATGATGGACCCGACACGCAGACGATAGCAGAAATCGTTGCTGCCACGGTAGCGCAGATGCTACCCCAAGTAATCCAAGCTATGCAACAAACTCAACAAAATCAGCAAACTCAGGCGGGACCAATCCCTCCCCCTCCACCCAGAGAAGTAAACTGGGTAAAAGCCATCGCAGATCTCCGTCCTCTCTGCTTTAGAGGCGAGAGCGACCCTGCAAAACTAGAAGCCTACATCTCCGAGATGGAGACGGCGTTTGAGACCCTCGAAGCTCCTGCTGGAGTTCGAGTGAGAGTGGTGGCTTACTATCTGAAGGATGCTACTATGGATTGGTGGAAACTAGTCAAACACGAGTATGTCAACGACCCCACCTTTGATTGGGAGTCCTTTGCTGCTATCCTCCGTTCCAAATACTACCCCGAGCATGTCAAAACAAAGAAAAGGCTAGAGCTGGACGCCTTGAAAATGACAGAGAAGATGTCTGTCGATGAGTACTACCGCACTTTCACCTCCATCCTCCATCTTTTACCTAACTTAGGATACACCGGCCAGGTGTTGGTCGATTGCTTCTATGGCGGTCTGAGCCATCGCCTTCGGTACGGTATGGGCTACACTCGATTTACCTCCCTTCAGGTAAATATCAGTTAACCCTTAGTACCATATCAATTCCTTAAATTCCTTGAATTCATTGAATCTCTTCCTTATCCTTTCTTAAATGAGAATCTCGGCTAATACCCGAAACTTCAGGAGTGTTATCACGCGGCCTCTCGCGTTGAGATCACTTGCCAACTACGGGATGAAGAAACCGCGCTGAAGCGCAAAGCCAACAACAAGAACACTAATGGCGAGGAGCAGAACCAGGGTAAAAGCTGGAAAAAGAAGAAAGGGAAGTTCTTTCATCAAACTCAAAAGAACTTCCCAAGTGAGAGCAGTGCCCATGCTGGGCAGGGCAAACCAGTTGAGCTTCTTCAGCTTGGTTCATCTGCACCGGTGGCTGCCAAGCCACTGAGATCACACCCACCAAAGGGTAGACTTCTATTCCTAAATCTTATTCTTACAAGTACCATAATTAGTATATCCACTGCAGACGTTATAAAGTGAGTGGTTAAACTGGTGTAAAATAAAAGAAAAAAAATTAAAAACTCAAAATAAATGTCGGGCTGCAAACAAATCCCGGTCGCAGTAGTATAGTGAAAATGTAAGCAACGGATGTCGAACCGTGGGACTAATGTACATATAATAGTACCTAAGCGTGTCACAAAAGGGGGGTGGATTAATTGACTTGTAAATGAATAAAAAGGAAGAATAAAATAAACTAAGTTGACAGATAAATAAAATGGAACTCTGGGTCAGGTTAATATAATCTGCATAATTAAGCTATCTCTACTAGTTTAATAATTTGGCAAGGTTCCTGTAATTATCTTAAGGACTAAGTCATAGCCTCATAAGAACTCGTTCACCTGTAATGCAAGGTTCTAATCAAGGTTCAAGCAAAAGCCTGCGAACGGCAGAGGAGTATTGAGGAATTACATTTGCAACTGAATACTAACTTATTAAATCATAACAAGTTTCCTCCAGTTTTACGTCTTAATTAACCTATCTATTTATCACCGGTCTGATCAAAATAGACTTAGGAAAGCAATTTAATAAACTCATGACATTTATTAAAAAGGTGCGAGATAACCTTTAAGCGTAACAAACTGTATATAAATTAAACCAGTAAAAATATAGCATAATTAATACAAACATATAATAACCATTCCCAGAGCGTATGTAAACTAGCCTAACATATTAAATAGATAGCCAGAGACAAGAGTAATAGAAATCATCCGTAATCACTCCGGCTCACTCTGCTATTTTGTGTACGTAGGCTAGAGGTGGATTTTGTGGAATGCAAAATAAATAAAATGGAGAAGGCGGAAGGAGAGAAATGAGATGGTGTGTGGTTTGTGGTCTGCTCGGTCGTGGATTGATTGAATGATTTTTTGAGCAGAAGCTCGTGGCTTTTATAGAAGAAAAGAAGAAGCAGCAGATAAGGAACGCGTGAGGAATTGATTGAGGCGGTGGAAGAAGCTGGATAAGATTTGCAGACTGATTGATCATTTATTGCAGGGGACAGAATTCACGCGTGAGGAATTTAAGCGCCGACTGCTAATGGATATGGTAGCAAGTTGCAGACAGTCGGCGCGCGAAGAAGAAAACTGTTCCCGCCAGAAGAACCGCCTGTTAATGGGCGGTTGGGAGTGTGTTGTCCGCCCGTGTCTTGTCCGCCTCTTAACAGGAGGACACTTGTGTCTTGTCCGCCTCTTAAAAGGAGGACACTTGTGTCTTGTCCGCCTCTTAACAGGAGGACACACTTGTGTCTTGTCCGCCTCTTAACAGGAGGACATGGCTTATTTCTTCTACCGGCTCTAGATTCTTCGTTTGGACTCCGTTTTCTGAGCCGTTTGCGTCTATGCGTTCGTCTCTTCGTCTACTTTACTTCCAGCTTGGTTTTCCTCATGTTAAACCAATAAATTTGTGAGATAATAATAAAACATAAACTAGAGGAAAATTAACCGAAGTGGAGAAATGAGCAAGAAAAGTGCTAATATAATATATGAAATACACCTATAAATCATGCTCATTTGGATACTTATCACACCCCCACACTTATCTTTTTGCTTGTCCTCAAGCAAAATCACGTACCCAAATAAGTAGGGAATGCTCAATACTAACAAATATTATTATGAAGGGTAGGATAAACATGATCTTTTTAACTTATTGAGGAGTGTGAAAAATTAACTGCTGGTGGCATAGGTGTGCTCAGGGTAAAAATAAAATATAGAGTTTCGGGGTATGATCCAAGGTACTTCAATGTTTCTTTTAGGTGACTTTGAGAACTTTTACCATGGCCAACTTCTCTCAAGAACGGGCATTGAGGAGAAAACAAAAGGAAAAATAGATTTATGCATTTGTTTCACTTTTGCATAAGGGATGAGAAAATGTAGGCGTCACGCCTTTGTATTTAAGAACACTCAACTCTCTTTTGTTGGTTACCAATGGTGTCTCATGAGTCCCTTATTATTATTTTTTCTTTCTTTTTAAACAGAGAAGTACCCCTTAGCAATCCCTAAGAGAGAAGACAGAAAGGAACCCTGAGCAATAAAATCCAATCATTTGCAGATCATTTGGTCACACCGCATATAAAATGCTCCTCAAAAGTAATCAAAATTTTAAAATTTGTACCATTTATCCTACAATTCATAATAGTATTTATTCTTAAAGAGAACAACCTACATAAAAGGGTCCATAATATTTGAATTGGACAAACGCATGATAAGGAGAGAGATAAACATTTAAGCACAAAATTTCACCGAAAAGGGCACACTATTCACCCCACACTTATCTTTTTGCTTGTCCTCATTGTTCACCAGAAAAACAAGGGAATGTTTCAGAAGGCCTTTTCGGTAAGTAGATAAAATAGAGATAACACAAAGGTCACAAATATTCATTTAAGCACAAAAACGCTCCTCTGCAGTTTTTATTTAAATAAAACAAAATTAAAGAAACTGGTACTCCCCTGATTTTATTTTTGCTTGCGTTATAGGAGTTCCCCCACACTTGAGCTTCAGCCTCAAGTAGCGTAGATGGTTGCGGTGTCCACATGGAGGTGCACCTGCATAAGACACTAGAAGCAACCATACTAAAAACGGGGTTAAAAGTTTAGCAAAAAAAATTTTAAGAGAACCTGAAAATTAAAAGAGCATAAAAGCAAAATAAAATAAAAGTACACCCGGGTTGCCTCCCGGGAAGCTGCCCTTATTTAACGTCTTTGGCTAGATGCCCGCTTTGTTATCCTGGATCAAAACAAAACGTTACCTCGGTATATAAAATAAGAAAATTAATACTCCACAAAAGCTGATGTTTGAGGAGGTATTGCCGGGAACGTAGTTCTAACAGAAGACCCGGTGGAGATGGTTTTTCTTCCTCAAATTGGAGGATGTAAACATCATCCTCTTGTAGGTGAGGCTCGAAGAAAGAACGCTGATTGATATCATCTTCAGAGAAAATTAATTCTTTGAAGGTGATAATGGCGTTTTGTTTGGATATCTGGTGGGAGGTGATGGCAATTCCTTCTCTTTATTTTCGAGGATGTAAATATCCTCATCTTCTTGATAGAGCACAGAGAAGGATGGAAACTGGCGGTAGGCGACTGTAAAGGAAAGAGAATAACTTACATCCGTAGTGGGGTGTTGTACCTCATGAATTATTTCGCCCTTTGGTTGCTGTTCTGGTTGAGCGAGTTTCTCCAGGTAATCTGGTTGATCTTCTAACCAGAGTTGTTCTTGCAATATGAGACAATCTGCATAATCATGAGCTCCTCCACATACGGAGCAGTATAAATACTGTGAATAGCAAAACTCTTGCTCGTACACCTGTTCCATTTCCATTTTTTTTGTTTTTGTATATAAAACAAAACTACTGAAACAGATTGGAAAATTAAATGATTAGAAACAACATAATAATAATATAAACAAAATATAAAAATGAAGTAGAAACAGATTGAAGAAGTTGGAGCAGATTTGAGAAGAAGAGAATTTTTTTTTTTCGGAACGCGTCTCTCTCTCTTTTTTTTTTTGGAACGCGTCTCTTTTTTTTTCCGAATACGCTACTTACTGAAACAATAACAGATTAGAAAACACACATACTAATAATATAAACAAAATATAAAAGATAATAATATAAAAACAATAAAATAAAATAGACAAAATATAAAAAGACTATTAATATAAACAACAAACAAAAATAATATAAACAAATATTCTAATATAACAAGTGAATAATCCGGGGCTTAGGGACTAGAATAAACTAGTCCCCGGCAACGGCGCCATTTTGCAGAATGGATTTATCGTGAGTGATTTAGAAGAGGTGTAGTTATTAAAAGAAAGAAATTAATACTCAAAATATCCGTCGGGCTGCAAACAAATCCCGGTCGCAGTAGTATAGTGAAAATGTAAGCAACCGGATGTCGAACCGTGGGACTAATGTACATATAATAGTACCTAAGCGTGTCACAAAAGGGGGTGGATTAATTGACTTGTAAATGAATAAAAAGGAAGAATAAAATAAACTAAGTTGACAGATAAATAAAATGGAACTCTGGGTCAGGTTAATATAATCTGCATAATTAAGCTATCCCTACTAGTTTAATAATTTGGCAAGGTTCCTGTAATTATCTTAAGGACTAAGTCATAGCCTCATAAGAACTCGTTCACCTATAATGCAAGGTTCTAATCAAGGTTCAAGCAAAAGCCTGCGAACGGCAGAGGAGTATTGAGGAATTACATTTGCAACTGAATACTAACTTATTAAATCATAACAAGTTTCCTCCAGTTTTACGTCTTAATTAACCTATCTATTTATCACCGGTCTGATCAAAATAGACTTAGGAAAGCAATTTAATAAACTCATGACATTTATTAAAAGGTGCGAGATAACCTTTAAGCGTAACAAACTGTATATAAATTAAACCAGTAAAAATATAGCATAATTAATACAAACATATAATAACCATTCCCAGAGCGTATGTAAACTAGCCTAACATATTAAATAGATAGACAGAGACAAGAGTAATAGAAATCATCCGTAATCACTCCGGCTCACTCTGATTTTGTGTACGTAGGCTAGAGGTGGATTTTGTGGAATGCAAAATAAATAAAATGGAGAAGGCGGAAGGAGAGAAATGAGATGGTGTGTGGTTTGTGGTCTGCTCGGTCGTGGATTGATTGAATGATTTTTTGAGCAGAAGCTCGTGGCTTTTATAGAAGAAAAGAAGAAGCAGCAGATAAGGAACGCGTGAGGAATTGATTGAGGCGGTGGAAGAAGCTGGATAAGATTTGCAGACTGATTGATCATTTATTGCAGGGGACAGAATTCACGCGTGAGGAATTTAAGCGCCGACTGCTAATGGATATGGTAGCAAGTTGCAGACAGTCGGCGCGCGAAGAAGAAAACTGTTCCCGCCTGAAGAACCGCCTGTTAATGGGCGGTTGTGAGTGTGTTGTCCGCCCGTGTCTTGTCCGCCTCTTAACAGGAGGACACTTGTGTCATGTCCGCCTCTTAACAGGAGGACACTTGTGTCTTGTCCGCCTCTTAACAGGAGGACACACTTGTGTCTTGTCCGCCTCTTAACAGGAGGACATGGCTTATTTCTTCTACCGGCTCTAGATTCTTCGTTTGGACTCCGTTTTCTGAGCCGTTTGCGTCTATGCGTTCGTCTCTTCGTCTACTTTACTTCCAGCTGGTTTTCCTCATGTTAAACCAATAAATTTGTGAGATAATAATAAAACATAAACTAGAGGAAAACTAACCGAAGTGGAGAAATGAGCAAGAAAAGTGCTAATATAATATATGAAATACACCTATAAATCATGCTCATTTGGACACTTATCATCCACGCACACATGTGCTAACCCTCTAAACCTCAGGTTCTGGCTCAGGGTTCACCAAAACCTTCTCAGATGGCCGCACCTATGTGTGCAGAAAGTGCAACCAAGACCATCCCGGCAAGGACTGCTATGGGAGAGAAATCAAATGCTACAACTGCCAGAAAGTGGGTCACACAGCTAACAGATGCCCAGAGAATGCTAAGCCAAAGGGGAACTTCCAAAGCTATAAGCAGAGGGAAGGCAAGGAGGTTGCATCTGGCGATGCACCGGCCCAGCAGGCACCACAGGGACGGGATCCCGGGGTCCTCAGAGGGGTGCACCTCAGAGGCAGCCTGTCCTTCATGTCATAGACCGTGATGGGTCCGGTTCCAAATCCGGCCAGGTAATTAATCTAAACCTTTAATCCTTGAAGTAGCATGTCTAAGTATTAGAGTAACTGTTTGAGTGAAAGCATGAGTGAATGACTTGAAGTATGTATTGAGGATGAAATGAAGTAGTTGAAACTAGTACTCACCGTAGATGAAATTTACAACCATAGGAAGCTTTAGTCTGTTATCCGATACCGGTAAACCTGAATCAAGAAGAGATCGACATCACCAACCACTTCTACCAACGAACAGTGTCAGGTCATCCGACCAGGTATGATTTTATTAAGGGAATACCTGACACCCGAAGCACAAATCTCAATCATTCGACGATGCAACGAACTAGGAACGGGTCAAGGTGGATTTTATACACCCGAATTCCCCGGTGGAGCAGTTATGAAGCTGAAGATGATGTGCTTGGGAAAGGATTGGAATCCTTATACCAAGACATACCAAGAGACACGAACACGAGATGGAGCAACGCCACCGACAATACCTCCAGAGTTTCAGACACTCGTCACACAATCAGAAGAACTTGCACAAACAATGCACACAATGCGACATGATCCCCCGCACTTGAGGCGGACCTCTGTATCATCAACTTCTATGAGAAAGAAGGACGACTTGGGTTACACCAAGACAAGGACGAGACAGCGGAATCTCTTGAACAAGGAGTGCCCGTAGTGTCTTGGTCCATTGGTGATGACGCCGTATTCCTGTATAGCGAGCAGAAGCGTGTGGACCTCGCAGAGAGAAACTGGTATTGAGATCAGGAGATGTCCTAATCATGGGTGGAAACTCTAGGATGCTGTATCATGGGATCAACAAGATCAAGTTGAATACGGCACCACCGGCAATAATCAATGCCACACACATGAAACCAGGACGCCTGAACCTTACCTTTAGAAAGTATTAAATTCATAGTATCATGTAATGTATTAGTAACGTGTATTAGAGACACGACATGTATGATGTTTGGTTTATCAATAAAGAGCAGTGTCGATTTAATTCCACTTGTGGTCCACCATCAATACTTATCCAATTGTGAATCCAATAGGTTGTGGACTCGGTACCGAAGGTATCTGAGTATCCTCACCGAAGCACAAGCCGACAGAAGCGGCACCATCTTAACGGGAACCTTCCCAGTGAACGGCATTGATGCCAATGTGTTATTCGACTCTGGCGCCTCTCACACTTTCGTATCACCATCTTTGTGAAGAGGTTAAAGCTAGATGCGGATGAGCTACCGAATTTTGTGGTTACTCTCCCATCGAAGGAGCGAGTAAAGTGCACCAAATACTTCCAATCAGCCACCAGAAAAAAAAACGAAGCGTTTCCCATTTCCTTCATCGAGTTTAATGGATTGGGATTCGACTTAATCATTGGAATGAATTGGTTGGAGCGGCACAAGGGTAGAATCCTCTGCGCCGAGCATCGTTTGCTGCTCAAGAGTCCTTCTGGGGTTACAATATCTTACCGCCAGAGACCGAGAGAGCCTTCGACCACACTCATATCTGCTATGGCTATGTACCGGGAGCTCAGAAAGGGCCACGAAGTATATCTGTGATATGTACAAGACCTGGAGAGAGATCCAGAGTTCAGTGAAGAAGTACCCATTGTATCCGAATTCCCTGATGTATTCCCTAAGGAGCTACCCGGCATGCCACCACCGAGAGCAGTGGAATTTGAAATTGACCTCTTGCCAGGTACCGGTCCCATTGCTAGGGACCGTACCGCATGACACCTGCGGAAATGACCGAACTGAAAGAGAAGTACGTGACTACTTGACAAAGGGTTTATACGCCCGAGCGTATCACCCTGGGGAGCACCGTCCTCTTTGTGAAGAAGAAGGACGGTAGCCTCCGACTTTGCATTGACTACCGCGAGAGGAATGCGGTCACAGTCAAGAATAAATACCCATTGCCACGCATCGACGACCTATTTCGATCAGCTGAAAGGAGCATCAGTCTTCTCCAAGATTGACCTCCGTTCTGGTATCATCAAAGTGCAATTAAGGAGCAAGATATTGAGAAAACGGCATTCCGTACCAGATATGGCCACTACGAATTCACGGTTAATGCCATTCAGTTTGTCAAATGCACCAGCTAAATTCATGGACCTCATGAATAGTCTATTCAGTGAGCAGTTGGACACTTCAGTTGTTGTCTTCATCGACGACATACTCGTATACTCCAAATCAGCAGAAGAGCATGAAATTCATTTGAGGAAAGTGCTTGAGACACTGCGCGAGAACCAGCTGTATGCGAAGTTCTCCAAGTGCGAGTTTTGGCTAGATCAGGTATCATTCCTTGGTCATGTCATCTCGAGCGCAGGTATCTCAGTTGACCCTTCTAAGATAGAAGCTGTACGATCATGGCCTAGACCTAAGACTGTTACCGACATTCGGAGCTTTCTTGGTCTAGCCGGTTATTACCGGAGATTCGTAAAGGACTTCTCGAAAGTCGCTAAGCCCATGACTACATTGATGAAGAAAGATGCACCGTTTGTATGGACAGACGAGTGCGAGTTATCATTTCAGAAACTAAAAGACTCATTGACCTCAGCGCCCATCCTCACTCTTCCAGAGGGCACAGAGGGATTTGAGGTATACTGTGATGCATCAGGCAAAGGTATGGGATGCGTACTCATGCAGCATGGCAAGGTTGTAGCTTATGCCTCCCGCCAGCTGAAAAAGCATGAGGAGAATTACCCGACTCACGACTTAGAGTTAGGAGCCATTGTCTTCGCCTTGAAGATATGACGACACTATCTCTATGGGGTAAGCATCACCATCTACTCCGACCACAAGAGCTTACAGTATGTATTCACGCAGAAAGAATTGAACTTGAGACAGAGAAGATGGATGGAATTTCTTTCAGATTACGACATCAACTTACAGTATAAGGAAGGGAAGGCAAACGTTGTAGCCGACGCCCTGAGCCGTCGAGCACACTCGCTCCATTCGCTACTCGCTTCTTCTAGCTTGGTTGACGAGGTGCGAGACGCTCAGTTGAGCGACCCTTACCTAACCGAAATCAGACAAAAGATCGAGAATGGTACATTTGAGAAGAAGAAGTACGACTTCAAGCTACATGAAGATGGTTTGATTCGGTTGAATGGCAGGCTATGCGTCCCCCGAAGCAATGCTGAGCTAAGGGATCGCATCCTGCGAGAGTCACACAGTTCCACATTGTCAGTCCATCCGGGAGCCTCCAAAATGTACAAAGACATGAAGAGGTACTTCTGGTGGTCTGGAATGAAATCAGATGTGACAGAATTTGTATTGAGATGCTTAACATGCCAAAAGGTGAAATTTGAACATCGTAGACCGGGCGGAATGGTACAATCGATGCCAGTTCCGGAATGGAAATTTTATGATATCTCCATGGATTTTGTTGTAGGACTCCCACCTGCCAGGGGAGGACTCAACATGATCTGGGTAGTAGTCGATCGCCTTACCAAGGTGGCCAGATTCATACCGATGAAGGACACCTGGAAGGTAGTGAAGCCAGCTGAGCTATTCGACAAGGAGATTATCAGACATCACGGAGTCCCTAAAACAATAGTATCTGACCGCGACACCAGATTTCTTTCGAGATACTGGAGAGCTACAAGGGAAGCGTTGGGTACAGAATTGAAGTTGAGTACCACCTTCCATCCTCAGACCGACGGTCAGACAGAAAGGACCATCCAGACACTGGAGGACATGCTTCGGGCATGTGCCTTGGACTTTCAGGGGAGTTGGTTAGACAAGCTTCATCTTATCGAATTTTCTTACAATAATAGTTATCATGCCTCGATTAAGATGTCGCCTTTCCAAGCTCTATACGGTAGACCTTGCCGTACACCTTTGTGTTGGGATGAGTCAAGCGAAGCGGTCATCATAGGACCGGAGTACCTTGAGCAAGTACAAGCTGAAGTTCAGCAGATTCGAGCTAATATGAAGGCAGCCCAAGATAGACAGAAATCCTATGCGGATGTGAGATGACGTGACCTTGAGTTCGCCGTGGGCGACCAAGTATTCTTGCGCGTTTCACCTATGAAGGGTGTCTTCAGATTTGGCCAGAAGGGCAAGCTTAGCCCAAAGTTTGTAGGGCCGTACACCATTACCGAAAGAGTTGGATCCGTAGCCTACAGGTTAGCACTACCTGAGGACTTGGGGCGTGTCCATGATGTATTTCATGTGTCACACCTCAAGAAGTACATTGCTGATCCTTCTCATGTGTTAGAGCCCGAAAGACTATCCATCGAGCCGAACATGAGATATGTCGAAACCCCAGTGAGAATCCTGGATAGGAAGACCAGAGACACTCGCCATAAGTCTATACGAATGGTGAAGGTGCTATGGTCAAACCATGATGTCGAAGAAGCGACATGGGAGTTGGAAGATGCCATGAAGGCTAAGTACCCACAGTTATTCATAGACTAGAGAGTCTAGTATTTAGTAATACGGGTACGGGTCGTACCCCTATTAAGGGGGGTAGAGCCCTTTTGCTTTTGCATTGCTTCGGGGTAAGCATTGCTTAGTGCGTAGGTATTGTAGTAGGTTTTGATGGCACATGTAGTGCGGAGCGTATGTGTATGTATGTGTAATGAGTAGTGTATGGATGCGTATGTATGTGATGTATGTGGATTGTGAATTGCAGTAATGTATTGTGTATTGTGTGATGGCATGAATGGGAAATGATGTATTGCGTATGTGAATTCGTATTGTGCATGAATTGTGTATGGTTGCAATGTGGAATGAAGTAAACACCTCGTAGGTGTAGTAAGATGCATTATGGCAATTGGTTTGCATAATGAGTAGAATTATAAAACTATTAACCTTGAGCAACTTTGAGGGCAAAGTTTCTTAAGGGGGGTAGATTGAAATACCCCGTAATTAAAAATAGTGATTAATTAGGCTAATAAGTAATTTAGAGGCTTAATTAAGTATAAATAATCATGAGGGAACAAATCCCGAAGAAAACGGATCCTTAAAATGGATTAAAAACACTAACGAACCTTAAAGCACGTTTTTCGAGGTAACCAGGAAAACGTGACTTTAAGCGGGTCAAATAGACTCGTAACAATTTTGGTCAACTAAATAATCATTAATAAATATTAGTGAAGCTTTAGAACCAATAAAATCAATAAAACGAGAAATTAGTAAAAACTGTCAAAAACGGGAAGTTGTGGGGTAGAAACATAAATAGACCAAACTTATGTGTCCACTTTTAAAATAAAAAAAGTAGAGTGTGTGTGTGAGTGGTAGTGTGGGCCGATTTTTGGAGCCCTCTTTCTCACTCTCCTCACTTATCTAATATGCTACAAGACAAAATAATAAAACAACCCCATCTCACTTTACCATTCTCTCTCCTACCCTCTTTTCCTCTCACTCATGTAAACCCCATCCCCTTCACTCTCTTTTCTTTCTTCCTTCTCCTTCCCAGCGACATCTATGGAGTTTTGAAGCAAACCCACAAAACTCCATCTTCTCTCCTCTTGAAACTCCCTTGAACTTCTTCCAAAAATTATAAAAAGTATACCATTGGAATCCTCTTATCAAGAGCTACATTTCCATCCTTTAAAAATTCGAAAACCAACATTTTCGTTTTTATGGGTATGTCCCATTTGGAGCTTCAAGACCACCACTAGAACCACCTCATTCTCCTTGTTCTATTGAGGTAAAAATATTCTTAAAAACTCCATCTTTTTCTAGCCTCAAGGGCAAAACGAAATGTAGACTAAAACCTTGTTTGGTTCTTTGTGCTATAGCCGATTTTGGCTTCCTTGGAGAGTTGGAAAGATTATTCTTGAGCTATTCCAAGCATTACTCATACCCTTGGAAGGTAATATAATTTCTAAACCCTAAAACCTACATTAGAACTTACATAATGGTTAGGGTTAAATTGTGTATTAAAATGGTGTATTGAAATGTATATGTGAATGGGCTGTAGTGTTAGAATCTTGGTTGCTAAACCGGTGGGAAGAGGAGGAGGAAGGAAAGAGAGAAAAAAAAAGGAAGAAGAAGGGAGAAGCTAGTAAAGCAACAAGGTAAATCACATTCTCTTGTGTAGTTTAGTAATGTGTAATGTAACAGATTTTTAGAAGTGAAAATTGGTATTGTAAAATGGTAGTGTAATGGTAGTGTAATGGGTAGGAGGAAACAAATGTTTTAAACCCTTAAAAGACAATTAAAACTGTCACAAACTATTTTGGGATTGTGGTGTTGAGTGCAGGAATTCTTGGTAGTGTTTAGTGTTGGGAATTGTATATGAAAGCCTTGTGTATTAATGTTGTTGAAAACAGGTGAGATGATGATAATGTGTGTATAAACAATGTGGTGATAGTATAAAATTATAGGGGAGGTTATGGCAAAATTTACCTAGGACTAGAACACTTAGTGAACTAGAAACTAGGTGAATAAGGTGGTTTGTAACAGATTTTGTTAGAGAAAGATAGAGGGTATATTAGGAGAGATAGTTAATGTAGTTGTAATGTATTAGAGGTGTTAGAAATGTCAGTAGAAGAGGGAGATGTAGAAGAGGAGTGTAATGTCAAAATCTGTAGCAAAATACATTAAGGAAGAAAACAATGTAAGTGTTGAAGTGGAACTTAGAAAATTGTGTATAAGTTAGTATAGAATTGTGTGATGAATTAACATGATTTAGAGTGTTTAAATAGTACTAAAACATGTTAGGATGTATGTAGGAAGATTGGGGAAGCAATGGGTGAAATTGGGAAAGAAAAACAAAACCTGTAGCAATGTTCTGACTTCGTCCGACCCAGAGGGTGAGTCGGACGTGGGTCGGACATGGCTTAAATAACAGAACGTAAACATTCGGGAATGGTCCGACCCAGGGCCGTGAGTCGGACATGGGTCGGACAGGCAAAAATTTTCCGTCGTCGAAGTTTCTGACTCCGTCCGACCCAGAGGGTGAGTCGGACGTGGGTCGGACAGGACTTGGACGACGGAACCGAAACTTTCTGGAATGGTCCGACCCAGAGGTGTATGGGTCGGATGGAATAGTGCTGGGTCGGATGGGAAGAATTTCAGAGGACGTAAACCTACAGGAATGGTCCGACCCAGGGCTTGGGTCGGACGGTGGGTCGGACGGCCCATTACTTACAAAAAAAAAATGAATAACTATAGTAAGTATGTATATATATATGTATGTATACCCACATTGAAATACCCCGAACTTAAATATAGGGATTTAAATTAATCTCATATGTATTTAAGGGCCTAATGGTACCCAATTAATACTAGTAAGGAAAAATAAATCCAAAAGAAATAAAGAAACGCTTTAAAAGCGGAAAAACGCTAAATAAGCGTTAAATAACCATAGGAGGTATGAGACCTCGGTTAGAGTATTATATGGATTTTGAAGGTTTAATAAGACCTAAATAATATATGGGAACAAATCCCGAAGAAAACGGATCCTTAAAACGGATTAAAATCACTAACGAACCTTAAAGCGCGTTTTTCGAGGTAACCGAGAAAACGTGACTTTAAGCGGGTCAAATAGACTCGTAACAATTTTGGTCAACTAAATAATCATTAATAAATATTAGTGAGACTTTAGAACCAATAAAAATCAAGAAAACGAGAAATTAGTAAAAACTGTCAAAAACGGGAAATTGTGGGGTAGAAACATAAATAACACAAACTGATGTGTCCAATATTGCAAATAAATTTCAAAACCCACAAGTGGGTCTGTGTGCTGTCCGATTTTGGACCCCCTCTCACACTCCCTCACACACTCTCCTTATTTACAAAAAACAAAACAATAAGTAAACTCTCACCTTACTTTATTACCCACACTCTCACATTTTCTCTCTCCTATCCCTCATTCTCTTCTCACGTGAATACACCCCTCCTCACTCTCTCTTTTTCTTCTTCTTCAACCTCATGCGATTTCCATGGAGGCTTAAGAAAACACTCACAAACTCCATCTTCTCTCCTTTGTAACTCCCTCAAAACTCTTCCAAAAATTATGAAAAGTATACCATTGCAATCCTCTCACCAAGAGCTACATTCCTATCCTTTCAAAATTCGAAAACACACATTTTCGTTTTTATGGGTATACCCCATTTGGAGCTTCAAGACCACCATTAGAGCCACCTTGTTCTCCCTGTTCTTTTGAGGTAAAAATCTCTTTAAAACTCCTTCGTTTTTCTTGTCTTATGGGCAAAACGAATTTAAGCTAAAACCCTTGTTGGTTCTCTTGTGTACCTAGCCGATTTTGGCTTGTTGGTGGGGTTGGAAACCTCGTTCTTGAACCACTCCAAACAGCACTTGCACTCTTGGAAGGTAATATAAATTCTAAACCCTAAAATTCGCATTAGAACTCAAATAATGTTTAGGGTTAGTTTTAGTATTGAATGTGTGTGTATGTATGGGTGATGATATTAGATTGTTGAATACCAAAACCGGTAGAGAAGAAGGAAGGAAGGAGAGAGAAGAAGAAAGAAATTAGAAGAGAAACAAGGTAAGGATACTCACCTTTGTGTAGCCTTGTATATGTATGGATGTAACAGATTTTTAGAAGTTGAAATGAGTAATGGAAATGGTATTGTGTAGAAATGTATTGTGCAGGAGAACCTAAGTGCTTAAAAACCGTTGAAAAACATGTAAAATGTATTGAAACTTAGTTGGGTATTGGGTTGTTGAGTGCAGGAATTTTTAGTAGTGTTTTAGTATTGGTAAATGTGTAGGGGAGCTTGTATATTGATGTTGTGTATAAACAGGTGAGATGATGTTAATGTGTGAGAGAAACCATGTGGAGAATGTTAATAATATAGGGGAGACTATGTCAAATTTTATCTAGGACTTAAGTGTTCAAGATGAGAAAACAACCTAGGTAGTGACTAGGTGTATGTGGAGAGTATAATGGGAGCGTTTAGTAGCTTGTAACAGATTTGGGTATGATTTGTTAATGGGATGTAATTAGGAAGTGAATGGATGTATTTTGGATACTAGGAGTAGCATTGGTTGAGGAAGTAATGGAGGTTAGAAGTTGAGTACAAAATCTGTAGCAAGATGCATAAAAATGCATTGGAGAGGTTAGGAAAAATTAGTGTGTAAGAATTGGTAAAAAGAGTGTTGGACTTGGGTATAGATATTATAGTTGCTTGGAAATGAATTGGAATGGTAAGATGGCATTAGGAGAGGGAGCTAGGCATGGAGGAAATAAGAACCCAAAATCTGTAGCAACAACCACTTGGAGAAACTATTGTAAGTGTTGGAATGAAGTGAGGGAAAAATTGTGTAAGTGGATTGATGGATTTAGTAAAGCATTTGGTGGGTGAACTAAGGCAATTTGAAGGGCCTAGGTAGTGTTTAAACATGTGAGATTACATGTAAGAAGATTGGAGAAACAATGGGTAAAGTATGGGACTGAAAACAGAAGTAAAAATGCAAATACTGGGCCGGACCGGACTTGCAAGTTCGGTCGAGCCCAGATTTACAAAGACGGGAAAGCTTCTGGAATCGACCGGACTTGCGACCGGACTTGCAAGTTCGGTCGGACCAGAAAAATTCTCCCGTCTGGAACCTACTGGAATCGACCGGACTTGCGACCGGACATGCAAGTTCGGTCGGCCAGAAAAATTTCCGTCGAGTAAGCTACTGGAATGGACCGACCTTGCGACCGGACTTGCAAGGTCGGTCGGGATAAAATTTTTCCGTTAAGTAACTTACTGGAATGGACCGACCTTGGGACCGGACTTGCAAGGTCGGTCGGCCCTGGAATTTTCACCCGATGTAACCTACTGACTCGGACCGAACTTGCAAGGTCGGTCGCAAGTTCGGTCGGGTCAAAATTTACAAAAAAAAAAAAACTATAAGACTATGGTTAGTATATGTATGTATGTATATGTACACCCACCTATACATATGTGCATATGTGTGTAAGTAAACCATTGTTAAGCAATTAAAAGTAAGTAAATAAAATGTAAGTATAGAAATGTGAAGACCTAGTAAGTATGAGTTAGGAAGCGTAAGGGTAACCGAATTAAGTTAATGATAGTTAGATTAATTATTCGGTTGTATGTATATAATAGGATTTGAATTGTGAATACCGGAGGAACGTTGGGATACAAGTACAACGGTGAAAGGTATGATTTCTTCATGCCCTGTATCCTAATCTGGTTACCCCGATTTGTGTGCTTATTTGATCACCTAATAAGATAAATGCATGAATCGGACTATATTACACCTACTCGTGCTTGTTTACATTGTTCTTGATATTTGTCTTGAACAATGGTTTGTATAATTCATGAAACATACGAATGATGATGAAGTGTATCATACTTGTAGTGTACTTGTATATTGTAATGTATTTGTACGTAAGTGTATATGGGTATTGTATTATTGTGGCTTGGATGTTGACTTGTACTAATTCCTAACTATCTAACTCCTAACTTAAGTGAGTAAATTGGAATGAGTACAAGTCCGATATAGCTTCGGCCACGCGTGAGGATGCGGAGTCACAAGAGGTTGGCTGCAATTCCTGACTCTTAAACTGGTCCGCGGCCCAAATCCTTTAAATGGGTAGCATCCCGGATTGGTGAGTCAAGTAAATCCCGGAGGTGGGACGGTGTAGTCCCCAGGGCCGGAGGTCCCGACGACTTAACTTGAGTAAGAGTAAGAGTAAGTAAGTATGGATCCGTAAGTAAGTATGAGTATGAGTATGTATGTGTATGAAGTAACGAGTAAAAGAGTAATCTCACCCGATTAACCCGGGTGGACCAATGAAGCTAACAAGAATTGTATATTGTGTATGTAATGAGTATGTGTATTTCGGAAGAAGGTAAGTATGTATTGGATGGTTTATTGTATTCCTTGTATGTAATGTAGTGTATGTATGTATGCCTTGCGTAAGTATTGTTGTATTGTGTATAAGAGCATGTATGCATGTATGATTGAATGAAATCAACCGCATGTATTCGACCAAGTGGTCGGCGTACCCTCACTAGTACGCGGGGTATGCGGTTATCATGCTCGGCGAAAGCTGACCCCTTCGGGGGACATTTTTTAGTGTGCAGGTACCCGAAGCGAATATGGTCAAGGAAGAGACCGGAGGCACACCCTTGTACTTAGAAGTAAGTAGCGTGTGAGGAACGGGTAGTAAGTAGCCTCTTAGTGAGTACGTAAGAACTTGGAAGGAGCATGGTAATTGTATTGGGAACCTAGTAAACTCGGTTATGTATTTTGTATTGTATGATTAATGAAGGAGTAAAGTATCGAATGGAACCTTGTAGTATTCGTTTGATGAACGGAGTATGTATTGTAGATGTGTAGTACTCAGGATTCCGGTCCATCAGACCGATGCTGTATGTAATAGGAGTAGCCTTGTTAGTCACGTGGGTGGCTAACGGCATTGTATCACCCAATGTATGTAAGTAGGTATCCGCTGCGTGCATCTGATGAGTAAGGAGATTGGACGTTAATGACTGTATTAATAGTATGGGCGTTACAAAAAGTGGTATCAGAGCGAAGTATCGCTCTGATGACTGGAAATACCGAGTTTAGGAATACCGAGTTAGGAATTAGAAGCTTAGGGCTAAGGGCTGAGTGTCAGCATTAGAGATATGCTAGTTAGGAACTACCGGTGAGTACCGGATACCTACAATACCAGTCCCGCCCACCGCAAACCCTACTGTATAACTTGGGAAAGGACGCCAGAGAGAAGAAAAGCCTTCTCATACTCGGGAAAAACCCGATCTGGCAGTGGTGAAGCAATCACACGGTAAACAAGAACCGACACATGGTAGATTCCAAGAACTGGAAGTCCCGGAGATGGATCCCGGTTGAACCGCAACACCGCACGTAATAGCGGTAGAATGAGCACTCCAACCACGAGGAGGCTACAACTTGCAACAGCATGGGGCGACCTGCTTAGCAGTCGCGAAACCTAGCTAGTCAACCAACAGCAGGACAGAAGCACTAACCGTGCAACGGAATGAAAAGGGGAGCAGTAACGGAACCCAAGACACAAGTCTACGGGATAGTAATACTTGAATAATACCACCAACGGTATGCTAGCCGACTAAGGACATAGTCGGAAGCGGTTAACTCCAAAACTGCGATGCCATCAAGGTTGCAACACCTGGCCAATATAGCTCAGACAACTACCAGAACAACCATGAGATATAAACCAATAGGACTACAAGCGTAGTGCCTAAATAAGGAAGGCTCAGTAACCACCACAAATGTGTGGGAACGAGCCACAAGGAGCGACACTAAACCGAATGGAACGGGAACCTCCACGGGGTGGAGGAGTACCCAGATCTACGACAGCCATGTCTAGACCACCAAGAAGCTACCTAAAGGAGCGAGTATACCAAATATAGATCAACAAGATCGAAGGAAGCGTCAATGAGACTAACAAACACAAATGGAAACCATACCGAGATTGGCATAGGATTATCCAAAAACCACCGATACCACGCACTTGCCAAGGCAAGTGCAGTAAAGACAGAGATATGTAAAGGAACACTAACACGTCACAAGTACATAGTAATGTACGGTGACTGTAACGAAACAACCACAGGATCACACATCCTAACAACCAGACGTATGGAACCTTGGAAAGGCCTAACGGCCCGACCACTGTATTTAGAACATACCAGTCAGCGAGAGGCTAGACTTGGTCAAGACCTCAAACGTGGCTATGCCATGGGAGATTTCTTTTAACACCGAACCATTGTTTTAAAACCCAAAATTTTCTTTTCAAAACCCCAACCCTCTTTTAAAAACCTTGGATTTTAAAACCAGACCAACAACATTATGGTGAGTATCATAGGATGATACAAGAGGAGTTGGCAACAGAATACTTCACCTAGGCGTGTGATGAACACTACGAGTATACCCGTTACGGGATGTGGGACAACCGCACTCCGAAGGAGCTTGCGGGCCCGACATATAGTTGGGTAAGTGGTAACGTATCAATATGGTACCCCACGTATGTATACATGTAGTGTGCAACACACGGGAAGTAGTCAACTCCATTCTACGGACCATGAGTGAGTTTAATCAGAACAGCTGGACACCTCAGACGAGCAAGTATCAAGGAACTCAGAGAACCCATCTGAAGATGAGGAATAAGAACTAGGAAGTGCAAGAGCACATACTAGTAAGTATAGACATTGGATATGTCTCAAATAATCCAAACAATACATGACAGCTGGAAGGTATACCCAGCCTAAACACAGTAAGGCAATCGCCTAACGTGAACACCACGATGCTCAACAAACGGGACAGAATTCCCAAGAGCAACCCCAAGATTACCACAAGTGTACTCCATCATTGAAGGGAATACCAAACCTAGTCTTAAACACTAGGAACAAGCATAAACAGTCTACCCAAGGACGGGAGACGTCATGACCCAAAAGGGGAAAACTCAAGTACAACACCACAAGAAGGTACAGTGGACAACATGTCATCAACATTAGCCGGATGTAACAGCATGCTTCAACAGCACTCAGGAGCAATCCTTGAAGGGTGTCTACATTACAACAGTCGAACAACAGCGACATGATAAAAGCACGAAAGTTAGGACGAACACTCGGTTAGGACCCGAAGGGATTTCACTTAACAGGAAATGCCCTAAGATACTGAGAGACACTTACCGACACTATCTGCCTAAGAAGGTCTCCTATGAACGGAAGCGTGATGCCACGACTTACCACGGAGCCCAATAATACCTCCAACCCACGACAGTATACATGGAGTGGAAACATGTATAAGCAGCTTGCAAGAGCATAGCTGGCAGTAATATGGCTCTAAAGCCATAACCCTGATGCGTTGTGTAACCTTAAAACGGTTGTAAAACCCACACCATTACTAACAAGACTTGCAAGAGGGATTGCCTCATACAACAAGAAATCAACAACTGGACCATAAATTCAAACCCAACATCCTGAGTGGCTGGGAGTAATGGCCAACTCAATGTCACTGTCACTAGAGCATCAGCCTAGTATACAGTTAACGGAGCTTAAATACCCCTCATGCCTTATGTAGCCATTGTACACAGAGGCATAAGAATCATGATAATGCCAACATTGGCCTAGCCCACACTTGGACACTACGAGAAACCCAAGGGAAGGTACCCCTTATTAACCAAAGACCACCAATGCAGTGATGATGTGAACCCTTAGAAAAAGGCTTCCATTTACTATAACAACAAACCAGCAATAGATATTGCCAAGGGGTGAAGGAATAAGGAAATGAGATTTCCAAACCATTACGACTTAAAGGAGTAAGTATACTCCATATGCACCCAAGCATGTGGTAAACCATTGTGTAAACACCAACATAGCCAACCTTGTCAGTAGACCTATGAGTGGAGACAAACCACTCAACAAGAACTTTCATTTATCAATGACAGAGTACTCTTCGATTGGAGAACGGGACCAGAAAACCCTTGAAGTTTTATGGGATGTCCCGGTAATATATATACAAGCAAAACTACACAGCCAGAGCCTAAACCAATGCTCAGCACCGAAAGGCAATAATTATCAAAGCAATTAATGTGAACACACATTGAACATCACGAATGACTAACGCTCAAGAGAGCTTATAACCCGATGAGTTATCTCACCCTTGGTCAACCAAGATACTTGGTAAGCCGTATCATGAATGATGATGGAATGTGAGGTAAGCTAACCTACACATGAAACCTAAAATGGAAGAACATCTCCACAATGGGAAGATGATAACGTGCAGTATTCTATGACAACCGTCATACACACGAACACTAGGAACCCCCTAGTGTATTTACACCATAAGGAAATGGTGCCAACGACAATGGCAATGAGTAAAGAGGAACCACCACAGTAACAGAAACAGTAAAAGCAATGTTGTACAATGAGTAAGAATACGGTGCGCAACAGGCGACCGCTATGAGGGAATAGTTAAGCAATAACACGGAGTATAAGTATGAGATGACACACAGAAATATTCTTTCCTATCACATAAGTGACTTACTGTCAAGCGTTTACGCCTCTGCACTCTGTATAACTGAGTGTTTTGGCATTGCACTTGTTCAGCTAATGATCTAATGAGATGGTTAGGGATATAGAGAATGTAAATCGTAGTAAATCCTTCCTTTCACCACAAACATGGCATAAGCCAGTTAAGCAAGCTTAGCAACAAACCGTGCGGCCTAAGGCCAAAGAAGCACGAAGAGTACGAAACACACTAACAATCACAGATGTGAATTCCAATGGAATAAAAGGTGAAAGGAGATACAGGAAAGTCACTAGGACCGACGCATAGAAATGCAAGGTCATACAAGTAAAGAACACTTGTACTGAACCAGAAGAACTGGTATGATTTAGAAGCTAGTAACAACAGAGGAAGCACTACAACTAAGTAGTGACTTAAACTCGCCCGACAACAGGTCGGAAGAGCTTAATGAATAATCGCGGGAGCATAAATAGCATGTGCAGTAGATTACCAGAAAGCTGGTTATAATCTTAAACTCGTTGAGTACAAACGCGGTAAAAGAATACCGCATTTGTGTAGTAAACCTTATTCCCAGAATAGATGGATAAGAAGGTGATGTATAGCACATTAATGATAACACGAAGGGTAAGTAACCCAAGCTATCAGGGTCGCGCAGAAGCTAGTGGGCCCTAGCTAGGAGATTAATATACCTAGTAAGTATGGCAAAATGGCTATTAATGCCTTGAAACCGATTAAGCTAGAACCAAATTACATATGAGTTAAATAAACTCATATAGGAACTCTTGGTGCAAAGACTAAACCATTGGTATGGTTAAGACCCTTTGACCAGAGCGTACTCTATAGTATACCGTAGTGAAGCTAAACGCTTCAATTTGCCCAAACTGATTAAACCAATGTTTAATAATAATATATGGGAGATTACGTGGGCGTAATCCCTTTTAAGGGGGGTAGAGCGAAAACCGCTTAATGTAAGTTTTTATGAATAAAACACTTAAACCGTAATGTGCATAGCACAAATGAGAATCAAATTGATGATTGGTACTATGTTAAACAAACATAAGTACTCATTCATATTGTAATTATGGTAACTAGGCATTAAACATGCAAATACCATAGGAGGAATGTACCTATCTTGTAACACCAGCGTAAGAGTATTAGTAAAAGAAAAGTAATGAGTAGTGGACGGAGCTCCACAAGTATTGTAACCTTTGAAGAAGTAGTACGAAATGAATGAGGATAGTAGATGAATGAAGCTTATGAGTAGTGGGATCGTAAGTAAAATATGTGAAACAATTGAAGCCAACTAAATCTTATAAGTGTAGTATTCCGTAGTTAGAATATAGGATATGATGGTGAGTAATGGATGGAAGTAGTGAAGGTTGAGGAAATGAGCATTAGGATTGAACCATGGAGTAAAGCATTTGGGAAATAGAGTGAGGATGATTGATGGACTGACTCCATCCTTTGGAGATGTATGAATGACTAGGAAGAGTAAAAGAGAGAAAATGAAAACAACTAAATTATTTGCTTGTTTAAAACTGATGTGGGAAGTCGAACTTGATCATGATCAGATCAAGGGAAACCGAACACAAATTGGGGTGGAAAGATAGTTCAACACTGATGCTGATCACATCAGGGTCGAATGATTCTTGAAGCTCCCCTTAAGTGGTCACAAAACCACATAGGATAGAAGTAATGTATATATATTGGACCTTGGAGTTATGTGTTTTAGAAAATTTCTAATTGGTAGTAGCGAAGTATTTCTCTTAGACTGAAGGTTAAGAATTTGTTGGAAGCTGGTACGGGAGAAGATAGTAGTATATTACGTTGCATTATTCCAAGGGCAGCGGGACATAGAGGAGTCCCGTGTCTAGAGGACCTGAGCGCCTGTGGGATTGGAATGTGTATTGCATCGCTTTGGGGATAGCCTTGCATTGTATGTATGTATAAATTTGGTAATGAGGAACCGGATGGTCGGTAGTAGTACGGATCAGAGTAATTATCGTACATTGGTATGGTATGGAAAGGAGAAATCTTGAGTAACTGATTTGGGATTAGTAAGGAGGAAGAACGTATGGCTTTGGTATTGGACACGTAAGAATGAGTAAACATTATAAACCCATAACCTCGAACAACTTTGAGGACAAAGTCCCTAAGGGGGGTAGATTGAAATACCCCGAACTTAAATATAGGGATTTAAATTAATCTCATATGTATTTAAGGGCCTAATGGTACCCAATTAATACTAGTAAGGAAAAATAAATCCAAAGGAAATAAAGAAACGTTTTAAAAGCGGAAAAACGCTAAATAAGCGTTAAATAACCATAGGAGGTATGAGACCTTGGTTAGAGTATTATATGGATTTTTAAGGTTTAATAAGACCTAAATAATAATGGGAACAAATCCCGAAGAAAACGGATCCTTAAAACGGATTAAAATCACTAACGAACCTTAAAGCGCGTTTTTCGAGGTAACCGAGAAAACGTGACTTTAAGCGGTCAAATAGACTCGTAACAATTTTGGTCAACTAAATAATCATTAATAAATATTAGTGAGACTTTAGAACCAATAAAAATCAAGAAACGAGAAATTAGTAAAAACTGTCAAAAACGGGAAATTGTGGGGTAGAAACATAAATAACCAAACTGATGTGTCCAATATTGCAAATAAATTTCAAACCCACAAGTGGGTCTGTGTGCTGTCCGATTTTGGACCCCCTCTCACACTCCCTCACACACTCCCTTATTTACAAAAAACAAAAACAATAAGTAAACTCTCACCTTACTTTATTACCCACACTCTCACATTTCTCTCTCTATCCCTCATTCTCTTCTCACGTGAATACACCTCCTCACTCCTCTATTTCTTCTTCTTCAACCTCATGCGATTTCCATGGAGGCTTAAGAAAACACTCACAAACTCCCATCTTCTCTCCTTTGTAACTCCCTCAAAACTCTTCCAAAAATTATGAAAAGTATACCATTGCAATCCTCTCACCAAGAGCTACATTCCTATCCTTTCAAAATTCGAAAACACACATTTTCGTTTTTAGGGTATACCCCATTTGGAGCTTCAAGACCACCATTAGAGCCACCTTGTTCTCCCTGTTCTTTTGAGGTAAAAATCTTTTAAAACTCCTTCGTTTTTCTTGTCTTATGGGCAAAACGAATTTAAGCTAAAACCCTTGTTGGTTCTCTTGTGTATCTAGCCGATTTTGGCTTGTTGGTGGGGTTGGAAACCTCGTTCTTGAACCACTCCAAACAGCACTTGCACACTTGGAAGGTAATATAAATTCTAAACCCTAAAATTCGCATTAGAACTCAAATAATGTTTAGGGTTAGTTTTAGTATTGAATGTGTGTGTATGTATGGGTGATGATATTAGATTGTTGAATACCAAAACCGGTAGAGAAGAAGGAAGGAAGGAGAAAGAAGAAGAAAGAAATTAGAAGAGAAACAAGGTAAGGATACTCACCTTTGTGTAGCCTTGTATATGTATGGATGTAATAGATTTTTAGAAGTTGAAATGAGTAATGGAAATGGTATTGTGTAGAAATGTATTGTGCAGGAGAACCTAAGTGCTTAAAAACCGTTGAAAAACATGTAAAATGTATTGAAACTTAGTTGGGTATTGGGTGTTGAGTGCAGGAATTTTTAGTAGTGTTTTAGTATTGGTAAATGTGTAGGGGAGCTTGTATATTGATGTTGTGTATAAACAGGTGAGATGATGTTTGTGTGAGAGAAACCATGTGGAGAATGTTAATAATATAGGGGAGACTATGTCAAATTTTATCTAGGAATTTGAGACTTAAGTGTTCAAGATGAGAAAACAACCCTAGGTAGTGACTAGGTGTATGTGGAGAGTATAATGGGAGCGTTTAGTAGCTTGTAACAGATTTGGGTATGATTTGTTAATGGGATGTAATTAGGAAGTGAATGGATGTATTTTGGATACTAGGAGTAGCATTGGTTGAGGAAGTAATGGAGGTTAGAAGTTGAGTACAAAATCTATAGCAAGATGCATAAAAATGCATTGGAGAGGTTAGAAAAATTAGTGTGTAAGAATTGGTAAAAGAGTGTTGGACTTGGGTATAGATATAGTTGCTTGGAAATGAATTGGAATGGTAAGATGGCATTAGGAGAGGGAGCTAGGCATGGAGGAAATAAGAACCCAAAATCTGTAGCAACAACTTGGAGAAACTATTGTAAGTGTTGGAATGAAGTGAGGGAAAAATTGTGTAAGTGGATTGATGGATTTAGTAAAGCATTTGGTGGGTGAACTAAGGCAATTTGAAGGGCCTAGGTAGTGTTTAAACATGTGAGATTACATGTAAGAAGATTGGAGAAACAATGGGTAAAGTATGGGACTGAAAACAGAAGTAAAAATGCAAATACTGGGCCCGACCGGACTTGCGAGGACTTGCAAGTTCGGTCGAGCCCAATTTAAAAGACGGGAAAGCTTCTGGAATCGACCGGACTTGCGACCGGACTTGCAAGTTCGGGACCAGAAAAATTCTCCCGTCTGGAACCTACTGGAATCGACCGGACTTGCGACCGGACATGCAAGTTTGGTCGGCCAGAAAAATTTCCGTCGAGTAAGCTACTGGAATGGACCGACCTTGCGACCGGACTTGCAAGGTCGGTCGGGCTAAAATTTTTCCGTTAAGTAACTTACTGGAATGGACCGAACTTGGGACCGGACTTGCAAGGTCAGTCGGCCCTGGAATTTTCACCCGATGTAACCTACTGACTCGGACTGAACTTGCAAGGTCGGTCGCAAGTTCGGTCGGGTCAAAATTTACAAAAAAAAAAAAACTATAAGACTATGGTTAGTATATGTATGTATGTATATGTACACCCACCTATACATATGTGCATATGTGTGTAAGTAAACCATTGTTAAGTAATTAAAAGTAAGTAAATAAAATGTAAGTATAGGAATGTGAAGACCTAGTAAGTATGAGTTAGGAAGCGTAAGGGTAACCGAATTAAGTTAATGATAGTTAGATTAATTATTCGGTTGTATGTATATAATAGGATTTGAATTGTGAATACCGGAGGAACGTTGGGATACAAGTACAACGGTGAAAGGTATGATTTCTTCATGCCCTGTATCCTAATCTGGTTACCCCGATTTGTGTGCTTATTTGATCACCTAATAAGATAAATGCATGAATCGGACTATATTGCACCTACTCGTGCTTGTTTACATTGTTCTTGATATTTGTCTTGAACAATGGTTTGTATAATTCATGAAACATACGAATGATGATGAAGTGTATCATACTTGTAGTGTACTTGTATATTGTAATGTATTTGTACGTAAGTGTATATGGGTATTGTATTATTGTGGCTTGGATGTTGACTTGTACTAATTCCTAACTATCTAACTCCTAACTTAAGTGAGTAAATTGGAATGAGTACAAGTCCGATATAGCTTCGGCCACGCGTGAGGATGCGGAGTCACAAGAGGTTGGCTGCAATTCCTGACTCTTAAACTGGTCCGCGGCCCAAATCCTTTAAATGGGTAGCATCCCGGATTGGTGAGTCAAGTAAATCCCGGAGGTGGGACGGTGTAGTCCCCAGGGCCGGAGGTCCCGACGACTTAACTTGAGTAAGAGTAAGAGTAAGTAAGTATGGATCCGTAAGTAAGTATGAGTATGAGTATGTATGTGTATGAAGTAACGAGTAAAAGAGTAATCTCCACCCGATTAACCCGGGTGGACCAATGAAGCTAACAAGAATTGTATATTGTGTATGTAATGAGTATGTGTATTTCGGAAGAAGGTATGTATTGGATGGTTTATTGTATTCCTTGTATGTAATGTAGTGTATGTATGTATGCCTTGCGTAAGTATTGTTGTATTGTGTATAAGAGCATGTATGCATGTATGATTGAATGAAATCAACCGCATGTATTCGACCAAGTGGTCGGCGTACCCTCACTAGTACGCGGGGTATGCGGTTATCATGCTCGGCGAAAGCTGACCCCTTCGGGGGACATTTTTTAGTGTGCAGGTACCCGAAGCGAATATGGTCAAGGAAGAGACCGGAGGCACACCCTTGTACTTAGAAGTAAGTAGCGTGTGAGGAACGGGTAGTAAGTAGCCTCTTAGTGAGTACGTAAGAACTTGGAAGGAGCATGGTAATTGTATTGGGAACCTAGTAAACTCGGTTATGTATTTTGTATTGTATGATTAATGAAGGAGTAAAGTATCGAATGGAACCTTGTAGTATTCGTTTGATGAACGGAGTATGTATTGTAGATGTGTAGTACTCGGGATTCCGGTCCATCAGACCGATGCTGTATGTAATAGGAGTAGCCTTGTTAGTCACGTGGGTGGCTAACGACATTGTATCACCCAATGTATGTAAGTAGGTATCCGCTGCGTGCATCTGATGAGTAAGGAGATTGGACGTTAATGACTGTATTAATAGTAGGGGTGTTACACACATATACATATGTACATATATACATGAGAATACCACTGTTAAGTAATGAAAAGTAAACAAGTAAAATGCAAGTATAGGAATGTGAAGACTTAGTAAGTATGAATTAGGAAACGTAAGAGTAATCGAATTAAGTTAATGATAGTTAGATTAATCATTCGATTTCATGTATATCATAGGATTTGATTTGTGACACCGAAGGACGTTCGGGAACACGTACAACGGTGAACGGTATGAATTCCTCATGCCCCGTATGCTATCTTGGTTACTCTGATTTGTGTGTTGTGTGCTAATTGATCACCAAATAAGATAAATGCACGAATCGGAGTTATTATGCATACTTGTGAATATGTAGTGCTGTATGTTGTGTATATTTTCTTTAACTCTTAGTTTGTATAATTCATGAAATGTGTGGATGATAATGAATGTGTGTATGTATGATATACTGTACTGTGACCGATTGTTGAATGTGCTTGGACTTCTAACTTATTCCTAACAAGCTAACCAATCTAACTTAAATTGGTAATTAAATTGGAATGAGTAGAAGTCCGATATAGTTTCGGCCACGCGTGAGGATGAGGAGACACAAGAGGTTGGATCCGATTCCTGACTCTTAAACTGGTCCGCGGCCCAAATCCCTTAAGTGGGTAGCATCCCGGATTGGTGAGTCAAGTAAATCCCGGAGGTGGGACGGAGTAGTCCCCAGGGCCGGAGGTCCCGACGACTTAACTTCAGTATAAGTAAGTAAGTAAGAATGAGTAAGTAAAGTAATTGAAAGTAAGTAAGTGCAAGTAAGAGAAAGTAAGTGAACTGAGTAAAAGAGTAAACAGCATTCCGATTAACCCGGATGCGTAATTTGGCTAACAGTGTGAAGGTAAGCATTGTATGCACTATTGTATTGATGCCTTGAATTGTGTAATGTATTGTAAATGCATGTATGTTGTATGTAAAGCATGTATGTATGAAATTAATGAATCGCATGTTTAGTGGACGTCAAATAGTCGGGGTGCCCTAGCTAGCACGCGGTATATGCGGAGTTCATGCGCAACTTTTGCTGAGCCCCTAGGGGCACCGTTTTTACTACACGCAGGTACAAGAGAAGGATGAAGGCCGTGAAGTGTTAGAGCTCGTTTCTTTGATTTCTTTTTGGATTGTAAGCATTGAATGATGATTGGTGTACTGAGTAGTACATGGCTGTAGTTTTTGATTTGCCGGTGTACCATGGGGTACACCTTTTTGGATAGTGGAAGTACTGGATTTGGGTATAGATGAGTAGCTTGTAGAAACTCATTCTTTTGGGAAGTTTGAATCGGGATGTAATTGAATACACTTAAATACTCGGTGATCCAGGAATGTAAAATTGTTATCTTTTGTATTTGGTAAGTAATATAGTAGCTCGGTACATTATGTTCATCAGACCGTGACTGTAAGTAGAATGAGCCTAGCTAGCCGTATGGGCGGTTAGCGGCGTTGTACCACCCGCCGTAGTAAGTAGTATTTCCGCTGCGAGTAACTCTGGATTATGGGATGATTGGACGGTAAGCATAGGATTAGCGGTTGGGGTGTTACATTAGATGTATAAACTTTTAGTCATAAGACGTTCGCATAAAATAAAACGCAATAGTGTCGAGCAATACAGTATACAATATCATATGCATAAATCACAGATATCGCTCTTAACATTTAAACACACAACGTCTGGACCTCAGGAAAATCCTTAGGACATTTAGACCACACAATTAACATACCGTTCACCGTGAAAATTGCTAGCTTGACAGTTCACGCTTAGTAACTTCTCCCCGTAACGCTGTTATACGTACATACAAATACCGGGTAACGTTAATACAACTAGCACTAACTATTACAGTACTGTTTATACAGAACTAATACTCATAGTATACTGAACCCGTATGTAACACCCCTCTCAAATAAACACATCAGAGTCACTCTCTTTAACAGAAAAATAAAACGTCTTACAGCGGAAGAATAAACAACAACATCAAAACTCACTCGGGTGTCACCTGCCATTACTCGCCCATGTGAGTAACGAAGCAGAAACTAAATCCAACACTAAAAGGTGGAAAAAAAATTTGTACCATCCTGTTATGTTCAAATTCCAATCCTAATCTTGTGTACACACAATATCGTGACGTTAGAAGCTTGTCATGACGACACTTGTGGAGAAACAAATTCCGAGCGTTTATGCTCTTGTGAATCTAATGCGAGGGAGGACTTGGTCATTCTAATGACAATGTGGTTAGGAAAATTTTCCCATCCAAATACCGTCTTTTTCATGAACCATCATTCTAACGGTACTTGATCAACCAATGCGACAGTAAGACAAACAAATCTTAAACCGACAACTCTACTTATGTGGTGCGCTTGCCACTGCAAGCGCTGATTTAAACAATGTAGCAATAATTCCGTCTACCCCGCGCACTTGCTACTACAAGTGCTGTAACCAACTACGACTGCAGTTATCACTGCTATTATCGTTACAAACAATTCTGTAAACTGTGTAGAACAGTGGTACAACTCCATGGCTACCAATAATCACAAAACAATTGTATAACTCTAATATAAACTACAAAACTACAATTGTTGCAATGAACCGCTAAGATACGAGGCCTATAACCTCTGAAGGACCCGACGAGTCCGACTAACGCAATAAAAAGGGGCACACCAGCCCATAACAAGTATAACTACCAAACAAGAACGGATTAAATGACACTGACTTAAGAGCCAAGATAACATAACTTAATTATCAAACCATTTAATGGCCGAATTGGAAGTGGAAGGTGAAACTTGATTCCGGGGATCAAGGGAAACCAACCATAAATTGGGGTGGAAGGTTAGTTCAACACTGGTGCTGATCACACCAGGGTCGGATGACTCCTAAGACTCTTCACAAGTTGCCACAATTAATTACAGTCAGGATAAACAAACTGTAGTATACTAGTTACAAATAACTAGCAACAATTTAGCAATAAGATATTAAATAAGAAAACTTGTGACTAGCAGTTTACGTTGTATATATTAAATCATACAAAACAAAATTATGGAGAGAAAAGAACAATTCTATCGTAATACCAGTATGCGCCAACCTGTGATGAACACCAGGGAATTAATAGAACGTATCAGTCCACAGATGAACCAAAAGTGAAAAGAACAATTCTATCGTAATACGGCTATTACCAATATCATTCGCAGCAATGAACGTGAATCAACACTGAACGCATGAATAATTACCACCTCTGGGCACTACCTCTACCAAGGAGTGCTATGTACGGTTATATACAATTAAAAACGAACAAACGTCAAGATTAAGTTTTATGTGTATTATCAAGATCATACTAATTATGAGACAAGTTCTAAGTAGAAGAACGGCTACTGCCATTGGCGTTCTGCCATGTAAAAATGATAAGTATCAATATGTGTTAATGACATGTCGTTTACTATTGTGACGACTGTTAGTGATGAATGAATGTGTAAATTAAAACAATGGAAAATAACTAAATCGATATTACAAACACTCAAACTAAACGCTAAAATAGCGCAAGTGAGTAAGTACCTAATGTACAAATAAAGGGCATGAGCCCAGGAGACCGGGAACACCGACTCCGATTACCTTTCGAGGTATATTACTAACATACCGTAAGCAATGTGAATAACAATGATGATTAACTAACAGGCGCCAAACCGCACGCAAGAAATATAAATAACCGCAGTTACAAATAACTAGCACTAAAAAATAAGTAACAACAAAGACATTGCTTACTAGCCAAATACCAGAAGTATATACCAGCATTCAATACTAATCACTAATAGTGATAAATGTTTAGTCCTTATGGACAATTATGACCTTGTGAGAAATAGCATACCGTTGTGGAAAGTAAAGAGCCGAGCTGCTCAAGCTGTTATGCAACCTACAATACACCGATTAAACGGATGAGGGAACAAATGTGCACTACAGGTGAGATGATATAGTAATTAAACCAGAAGGAAAAAGGTATGAAGAGTACACAAGGAGATCGCAATATGAGACCTGACGTTGCTAACTCAGCACGAATATTACGTGAACCAATTGCAGCCATAGAGAGGAACCATGATTCAATAAGAAACAACCGAAGTACTACATTTAGGAATGAGTACCAAATGAAATGTATTACTAAGGACGTGAGTCCAAGAAGAAAAATGCTATTTTCAACCACTTATCATCCATACCACCAGGACGACAACACTTACGATAAGATAACTGACAATGCAAAATAATTAACATCAAACCACAACAAGGACATCCATCAAAAGGGAGTTTGACAATAGAATACTTCACAATAGCCGTGTGACGGACGCTACCAGTTTACTAAACAAGACATGGGACGACTGCACTCCGATAGGAGCATGTGGGCCTGACAGACTTATTTATAAGTTAGTCGGGTAAGTAGTAATGTATCAGTACGGTACCCCATGCATGTAGACAAGTAGTGTTTGAAACACGAGAAGTAGTCAACTCCGTGCTACGGACAGTGATGCAGATTACCTCGAAGATGGACGAGAAGAGCGCAGTTAAACCAATGGGCTAGAGAAACCAAAAATCTTCAACACAGAGCAGCAAACAGTACACAGTGAAGACAAGAGGACCTTTCGAAGAGGACGACGCTGATGACAGGAACAAGAAACCCATTGTATGGGCGGATGATATGTAGAACCCTCATAAGGATCGAGCAAATTCTTGCAATCTAGAGGAATCTACCAAATAATATGAACATAAACGCGTGACTACGCAAGAATGAAAAACAAAGCTAGTATACTAGCACATGCTTTAAATAAGAACATAAACGTTAGGATAACTAAAAACCGTCGAATCGACTGAAATATATTGTGCGCGGAAGTGACCAACAGGAACAACCATCAACAATAAATACGTGGGCGAACATAGACAAAAAAACTCGTAGAGAATAATGTGAAATGGAAGATGAAGTTACAAAAGTATAATACGAGCACAACATATGGATTCCACTGGTAGAAAGCACGGATGACAATCTTTATCTAAGTGAACATGAAGGATAGTACGTCTCAGTATTAGAAAGACAAGTGCAACAACACTAAGTACTAACAATAGCCAATGTCACATTGCACCTCGAGCTGAAGAATCAGTGAGAGAAGATACGTGCATGTATGCTAATAATCCTAACGATGGGATATACGACAACAGAAAGAGGCAAACTGAGCCTATGTTCATGGGTCTGTACGGAGCCAGTGGGCCCATTAGAGCAAATTCGGGAGAGAGCACAAACACGTGCCTCACCCTTGATATGTTTTGGAGCCCGGGAGGGCTAAAATCGTACCCGTCTCTCTAATACGAGAATAATCTAAAAGGTGGAAGACGGCACAATAGGGTTAGAGAACTCTATGTGAGCCACGTATCCAGCGCTCCTTGCTGAGCGACTGTTGTATACTTGTGGGGTACGGGGGTGTAACCCTTTTTAAGGGGGGTAGAGCCTTTTGGCTGTGCACATGTTTGCACTGAATTTTGTTGTTTCGTATGCGGGGCATACAGTAGTTTGTCGGTATGTTTGTTGGTATGCGGGGCATACGATGTTGTTTGTTGGTTTGTTTTGTATGCGGGGCATACAGTGAGTTGGTGGTATGCGGAGCATACGTTGTCTGTTGCTGTTGTTTGGTTGTTTTGTGGTGTTGTTTGGTACACAGGGCATACATTGTTGATTTGTTTGTGTGTGATGTGCACTTGTATGTATGAATCTTATGAAATACTTGTGTGGAATGATGTGGATACATCCATGTGTGTAGTACCTTTTTATGACGTTTATGATATATATATATATATAATTGTATTACCTTGTAGATTGATTTCATATGGTATCGCCTAGATACGAAATGAATCATTAGATACGGAATATGGAATGATGGTATGGTATGGACACCTCGGGGAGGTTGTCAAGGCTCATAGAACTGATAGGATATGATGTCATACCTGGAATAACGCCACAATTGAGGGCTATGTGCAGTATTAGCACAACACATTATACGTGAATGCCACATCAAATAGATGTGCATTATGGCTATATGGGTAGTTGTTATAAACTATTCGGGAAAGACGACTTCGGGATGAAGTCTCTTTAAGGGGGGTATACTGAAATACCCCTAAATAATTAAACATTATTTAAACATATAATTAATTACATTAAGGCCTAAACAATTAAGCATATAAAACCTTATGGCGTAAGGTTTACATTAAGGGGAATGTGTTACATTATTATGAGCATGTAACAACTTGTGAACAAACGAACAATTAAATATAGTACAGGCATATACATGTCCGAAAACATTACAACTTGGCATATTAATACAGTCGCGTACATATATACGTATATGAAAATACCTATACACAACGTTACAATATTACAACGTTGTATATATAACTGATAACGCGACATGATAATATAGTCGCATAGGTATATACAACTAAAACTCGACAACATAAAGTAGTCGTATATATATACACATATATAATTAACAACATGACAAGATAAAGTAGTCGCATACATGTATATGTAGGTAACAAACGTCACGACATAATAATATGGACGCATGTACATATACTTTTCCAAAAAATGACATGTGCATATACTTATACAAAACAATAGAGCAAACATGCTCTAGTCGGGATTCGAACCCGGTACCATTGATATCTCTAGTGAACGCCTTAACCGTTTGAGCTGTGCTCGAATTCAGTAACCAATACCAATCTAATTAAACTAGTAATGCGACTACCACTGTAAGTAAAAAAAAAAACAAGAAGAAAACAACAGACCGGATTGCAGTAGCAATGACGACAAGAATCTTATTTCAGATTCTTGAAAATTCATGCCACACCGAACACCACCCTCTTGCCACTCCTTAATCTATGACTCCCTCAATCACTCTCTGCATCATCGACTAAATCTGACACAAAAGAGAAGAATAAACAACAACATCAAAACTCACTCGGGTGTCTCGGGTTGTCCTAATTGACGCCCGACAGTGCTAACCAAATCAAATGATATGTGAGGGCCCGGGGGGCCGAATGTTGCAATACGTAATGATGTTATTATACGACGTATGAGTTATCAATGCTATTGTATTGTATGATGTGTGACTGTGCTGCGTATATTTATAATGATTGTTTGGATTAGATGGATGGTTATGTGTTTATGCATGTTTATTACAGTATTTATTATATCTGTAAAATGGTAAAGCATGAAATCAATCTAATATCAAGATGGTTAAAAATGACAAGTGACCAATAGGGTCCAGGCCCGGCATACTCAGCGTCTATCGCTGAGACTACACTCATTGTGCAGGTTGCTGATCAACGTTGAAGCCGAAGTGCGGGTACCGGGTAGTGAGGGTTACTTTATTTACTGTACATGGAATTTATTTGTATAACAGTATCAGTTGTGGATGTATGACGGTACGGTTGTATTTATTTGGGATTTGGGTAGATGCTCACTTGTCGACTGTTATGGATGTGGACTTAGTATGATGTATAGGAGATATCTCGTTGTCACAGCGGTTTAGTAGTGTTGTTGTTTTAGTGTTGGATTTAGTTTCTGCTTCGTTACTCGCATGGGCGAGTAATGGCAGGTGACACCCGAGTGAGTTTTGATGTTGTTGTTTATTCTTCTCTTTTGTGTCTGATTTAGTCGATGATGCAGAGAGTGATTGAGGGAGTCATAGATTAAGGAGTGGCAAGAGGGTGGTGTTCGGTGTGGCATGAATTTTCAAGAATCTGAAATGAGATTCTTGTCGCTATTGCTACTGCACTCTGGTCTGTGGTTTTCTTCTTGTTTTTTTTGTACTTACAGTGGTAGTCGCATTACTAGTTTAATTAGATTGGTATTTGTTACTGAATTCGAGCACAGCTCAAACGGTTAAGACGTTCACTAGAGATACAAATGGTACCGGGTTCGAATCCAGACTAGAGCATGTTTGCTCTATTGTTTTGTATAAGTATATGCACATGTCATTTTTTTGGAAAAGTATATGTACATGCGTCCATATTATTATGTCGTGACGTTTGTTACCTACATATACATGTATGCGACTACTTTATCTTGTCACGTTGTTAATTATATCTGTGTATATATATACGACTACTTTATGTTGTCGAGTTTTAGTTGTATATACCTATGCGACTATATTATCATGTCGCGTTATCAGTTGTATATACAACGTTGTAATATTGTAACGTTGTGTATAGGTATTTTCAAATACGTATATATATGTACGCGACTGTATTAATATGCCACGTTGTAATGTTTTTTGTAACACCCCCCTCAAATAAACAAGTAAGAGTCACTCTCTTTAACAGAAAAATAAAACGTCTTACAGCGGAAGAATAAACAACCACATCAAAACTCACTCGGGTGTCACCTGCCATTACTCGCCCATTCGAGTAATGAAGCAGAAACTAAACCCAACACTAAAACAACAACACTACTAAACCGCTGTGACAATGAGATATCTCCTATACATCATACTAAGTCCACATCCATAACAGTCGACAAGTGAGCATCTACCCAAATCCCAAATAAATACAACCGTACCGTCATACATCCACAACTGATACTGTTATACAAATAAATTCCATGTACAATAAATAAAGTAACCCTCACTACCCGGTACCCGCACTTCGGCTTCAATGTTGATCAGCAACCTGCACAATGAGTGTAGTATCAGCGATAGACGCTGAGTATGCCGGGCCTGGACCCTATTGGTCACTTGTCATTTTTAACCATCTTGATATTAGATTGATTTCATGCTTTACCATTTTACGGATATTATAAATACTGTAATAAACATGCATAAACACATAACCATCCATCTAATCCAAACAATCATTATAAATATACGCAGCACAGTCACACAGCATACAATACAATAGCATTGATAACTCATACGTCGTATAATAACATCATTGCGTATTGCAACATTTGGCCCCCCGGGCCCTCACATATCATTTGATTTGGTTAGCACTGTCGGGCGTCAATTAGGACAACCCTAAATATACTCACTTGGACAGTAGTCCCACGTACACACAAGGTGCTCACTGCCCTGATCATCCGAAGACTCCGGGACTATTTCACTTTGCCTTTGTAAAGGCATCCATTTAGGTGGCCAAAGGCCTGGTGCCAACGGCAGCACACTCCACCTGACGATCAATCTAGGTTCGTTCAGGATTAACAAGGGAAAACCCGTCACAGGTTAACCCAAGAGATCTCTACGCGCGACCAGCAGCCGGTGACTGTCTGGATTAAGGTACACATCACATTCATTCACACTCCACTGTTAACCTCATTAGTTAGTGATTCAGTTACAGTTTTAATTATGGAGAACATCACTTATTTTGTTGGCTGCCCTGCGGGTCTTACGCATGCTTAGAATGATTCTAGGTAGTATTTATGTTCGAGTCGAAGCTCTAGGGACCGACAATGTCGTGTCCCGTTCCTAAGTGTTTTACTTAGGTTATAACTACAAACTTGTAATACTTAGTGTATTAGGTCAGACAACGGTAATCACAATCACTCAATTCGTATATGTAGTTTTATATAAGTCGATCTATAGTCGACGTAGTATTAGTCTCGTAGGACGTACGTGCATAAATAAATAATGCAGTAAACACATATATCCATCACACACATGATTGATGAGTATGAAATATGAATGGTTCTAGTGGTTTGTAATGCCTAATTTTTATACGCGCATTGATAATATTCCACACTTATCTTACGTTTTTCCTTCGGTTTGTTGTTTGTTAAGGCTTGATACCTTTATCTATGTTAAATGTAGAGAAAAGCTGAGGAAACAGTAAATTAACTCACAAGGGAAATGATGCAACAAACGGGGGTCGAATTGGAGTCAAAACGGTGAATTTAGAGGATTTTGAAGGTATGTCCGAGCTTGAGTCCGAACTTCCAAGCTCGGACGCAAGTCGAGAGTGCGTGCACTGTGCCTGATGAAATGTCCGAACTTCGGTCCGGACATCGAAGTTCAGACATGGGTCGAGATTCACAATGAGAAAAGTCGGAGTTCTAGCTTACGGTGCATGTCTGAACTTGTGTCCGAACATCAAAGTTCGGACACAAGTCGAAACTTCCTGAATTGGAGCGCTCAAAGCATTGTGTCCGAACATTGAAGGTCGGACCAATGTTCGGACACGACTAAAAGTTCAGCAGAAGTTCAGCGTTTTGAAGGGAGAAAGAGGAAGGAAACTCTATTTAATGACCTAATTAGATGAGAGGAAGGGGATTCATGAGCTATCACCACATTACAACACTCTCACGCTGAAAAACAACGCTCCTTCCACTCCCCCACACCATCGGCACCAGCTTCACCTTCATTCCCCCATTCATCAATCATCAAGCATTCTATCGGCATTGAGGAGGAGCATCATCAGAAGGGAGTCAGTTCATCATCTTCAACCTTGCGCCTGCAGCCATTGATTCTGGATAAACGTTCAACTCAAGGGTTTTTCTTCCTTTAGATGAATTCTACGTTGATTGTATTTGTTTATTTCTTTGCAATGTCTGGCTAGTAGGGATTAACTCTGGGGTAGGGCTGTTCGTAATGGATACAATATAGTTAAGAATTCTGCTATTTGATTATGAGACTGTAACGGATTGTTTCCAGGTTAATGATTATCATTCATCTTCTCTATCAATTTCGCGAGTTTATAGAGTTGTTCTGCGAAGCCTATTAGGATCAGACAAGGTGATTAATAGGGAGTTCGAATTAACCTGGAGATTTGGGGAAAGATTAGTCGGATAGATAATCTCTTCTACAAACGCTAACAATTCTTCGCACTTATTCCGCCTATATGTGTTTTGCCAACTGCTAGATTAGAGTTGACATGTTCTGATAGGTGAGCTCTTCAATGAACTAGGATTTAGCATTGAAGAGATAGAAAGAATTGGCCTTTCCTTTCTCATAATTGAGTTGTAGATTTTACTAGATTTAACCAGTAAAGAACGACCCAAACCTGGAGTTCCACTCACTTTATCAAACTCATCATTCACTTTCATTAATTGTTTATTTAAACTTTGATTTGCATTCATTCAATTCAATCACAAAAACAATTCACAACCCCCTGAATTTCCAGTTTTCTTAGGACTTAGGCTTATTTATTCAAGTCCCACGGTTCGATATCTGGTTGCTTAACTTTCTATACTATAGTGACCGGGAATTTTGCAACCCGACAGACTTATTGATTTGCTACTTTCTAGGTTTAATTAATTTAGTTTTTAATATATCAATTTACCTGTCTACAAAATGGCGCCGTTGCTGGGGACTTGACTTTGTCAAGTCCTTTGCCTTGGTTGTCAATTGTTTTTACTTTATTTTATTTGTGTTATTTTTTTTTTGTTTACTATTGTGTTCTTTTTTACATTCAGCATTTTTCGTAGCTGTTTATACGCATTTTTCAATTGCTGTTCTGTTCATACAGCACTAACTTAAAAGCTTCGTGTTTTATATGTGTAACTGTGCAGGTGTTTGGTGAATGCACGACACCCGATCTCGAGGCCCACCAAGATTCAATTTAGACCCA
>CM041778.1:216565534-216608392 GCA_023374045.1 Limonium bicolor | reverse complement strand
GGTGCAACATCTTGTTTTATGTTGACCACTGTTGTTCTCAGTTGACTTTTAAGGCATGTTTAGGCCTTAATTAATGTGATTAAATATTTAATCCATATTAATAAGTTTGGGGTATTTCAATCTACCCCCCTTAAAAAGACTTCGTCCCGAAGTCTCTTAATCAAATAGGTAAGTATATATAAATGTATAACTACCCATTATTCCATAATGTATATCTATGTGATATATCATTTACATACATCGTATTGCGCTTATACAGCACATAGCCATCACGTCGTGGCGTTAGTTCAATCATATATGGATATAGGTGATCCATCAGCACCATCATTTCCTATAAGTTATACAAGTCCTGACAACCTTCTGAGGTGTCCATAACATTCCATTGTTCCACATTCCATATCTAATGATTCATTTCGTATCTAGGCGATACCATATGTAATCATTCTATAAAGCAATATGAATACATATCACAAATAGCATAAGAAAAGTACTACACACATGGTGTACATACAATCATTCAAACAAGTATCTCATAAGATACATACATTCAAGTGTACATCACACACAAACAAACCAAACAACGCACGCCCCGCGTACCAACCATAACCAACAAAACCAATTCACTGTATGCTATGCATACTAAATAATTCACATACTAACCAAACAAACCTCGTATGCCCCGCACACCACCAATTCTTTGTATGCAATGCATACTAATCAAACAAAATTTAGTGCACACATGTGCACAGCCAAGAGGCTCTACCCCCCTTAAAAGGGTTACGCCCCCGTACCCCACAAGTATACCACAGCCGCTCAACAAGGAGCGCTGGATATTTGGCTCTCGAAGAGTTTACCAACTCGTGGATTATCCTCATATCAGAGAGACGGGTATGACTCTAGCCCTTCTGGGCTCCACAATACATAAAGGGTGAGGCACTAATCTATTTGTGCTCTCTCCCAAGTTTATTCTTATGGGCCCACTCGCTCCGTATGAGGTGCAGACCCATGAACATATGCTCAATTTGCCTCTTTTTTTTGCTGGGAATCCACTCGTTTGGATCACTAGCATACATGCGTGTATCTTCTCTCACTGACATTCAGTTTGAGATGTAATATGACATTGGCTACTGTTAGTACTTAGTGCTCTTTGCACTGTCTTTGTAATACTAAGACGTACCAGCCTATATGTCCATAAAGATGATGTTTGTCATCCATGTCTCCTGGTGGTTTTGTTCCGGAGTAACACACTGTTGTAGTTCTCTTTTTTTTAACACACTCGTGTTGATATCCACTTTATCTTTCTGCATTCCCACTAGATTAATAACTGCACACGTGCAATACCAAAACACTCAGTCATACAGAGTGCAGAGGCGTAAACGCTCAACAGCTAATATCCAATGAGGCAAATAGAAAAGATGTGCGAATTATCCTGTGAGTGGTACATTCCAAATCCACTGTTCCTTGAGCAAGGTTTCTGCTATCATATAGCTTTATCTTGTCTCCTTGCGTAGTCACGCGTTTATATCCATATCATCTGGTAGATTTCCTCTGGATTGTAATAATTTACTCGATCCTTATGAGGATTCTACATATTATCCGTCCCTAACGGGTTTTCCTGATTTTTTTTTTGGTTCCTGTCCTTGAATTGTTTCCCTGTCTTCACTGTATACTGTCTACTGTTCTCTGTTGAAGGTTCTTGATTTCTCTAGCTTGTTGGTTTAACTGCGGCTCTTCTCGTCCATCTTCGAGGTAATCCGTCTTACTGTCCGTAGAATGGAGTTGACTACTTCTCGCGTTCCTAACACTACTTGTCTACTTGCATGGGGTACCGTACTGATACATTACTACTTACCCGACTAACTTATAAATAAGTCTGTCAGGCCCACATGCTCCTAACGGAGTGCGGTCGTCCCATGTCTCGTTTAGTAAACTGGTAATGTCTGTCACACGGTTGTTGTGAAGTATTCTTTTGTCAATCTCCCTTTGATGGATATCCTTTTTTTTTGTTCTTCATCTTTTTTTTGTCTTCTTTTTGCTTCTGCTTTTTTTTTGTCTTCTTTTTTGTCTAATAGTTCGTGTTATCGGTTATCCTGTAATAAGTGCTATATTAGCAAACTTGTTTCTCCTTTTTTTTTTATCTCATTGAGTACAACACATTTTCTTCTTTTTTTTTTCTCCCTGTTTTTTTTATCATATCTCATCCATAGTTCATATTCGTCCCCTCATCCATGTAATTGGATGTATTGCAGATTGCATAACAGCTTGAGCAACTTGGCTCTTTACTTCCCAACCATCCTTACTGACGGTGGTGCATCTACAAAGGGTATGCTTGTCCATGAGGACTAAACATTTATCACTGGTAGTGATTAGCATTAAATGCCGGTATACACTGTTGGTATTTGGCTATAAGCCCTGTCTGAAAATTCCCAACAATTTAAACTGGTGTGGTTTACAGTCATAGTGGCTGTATAGTTTCCCCAGTTGCAGTGGTTGGACTAACGGTCCTTCCATAGTTGCGTGGGTTTCTAATCTCAAGGTTTGTATGAAAAAGTTTGAAAAACATTTTTTTTATAAAAGGTTAAAAAGTAGTAGTTGTTGCAGTTGTATTTGCAGTAGCTGTTACTGTTGCTGTCGCTGCACATGCTGTAGCAAGTGCGCAAGGCAGATGGAAATTTCAGTAGTTTATTGTCATAGCGCTTGCAATAGCAAGTGCGCCATGCAGGTGGAAATTCTGGTTCAGTAATTCCCGGTCTTATTGACTCTTCGTCATTTGAGTATTGCTACATGATAATGTAAGCATTAACATCCTGTTCATATATATATTTTCCGTCAAGGTTTAAAGTTTACTGGTACTGAGTACACATAATCTCAAAAGTCAAACACAAATGGCGAGTGGTCCCCGACACACTCCCATATACTAATAACATAAGTCTGTTTAACATCCAAGGTAAGTACATAACAAAGTAAGTAAACAAAGTCTTCCACCAGCGGTCTCATGGAGTTAGGGTACTCATGCCCTATCTCCCTTGCCTCTATAGGCTCCAGCATCAGTAGATGTCTGGCCATTCTGACCGCCTCGTGGTACTCCAGATCCTCCAGCTGAGGTCTTCTGAGTATTCTTTGGTGGCCTGTAATTACGGCTCTCTGGGTTCATCCAACATTCAAATTCCCTATGGCCCTCCTTGTGGCAGCACCGACACTCGACCTTGCGGCCTTCGCAGTCGACCCCAGGATGGTCCTTCCCACAACGCTTACAGTAAAAGTGGCGCTGGGGCTGTCCGGTGCCTGATAGTAGTATTTAAGTTTAAGTTAAAATCTGTTGATATAGAGGTTAAGATTATATTTGAATTTAAGAGGTAGGTGTTCTCACCCTTAGGAGGTGTAGATCTCAGAGGCTTAGCATCAATAGCTGGGCCGGTCAACTGAAGGACAGGCTCTTTCCCTTTCTTTCCCTTGTGACCCTGTTGCCCTTTCTTTTGGAAAAACTTCATGTTTAAATGTTTCGGGTCAGTATTTATAAGATATTTAGTATGGTAAACAATTTAGAGTGGGATAAGTCCTTACTTTCCCTTTTTCTGGCCTTCTTCTGGAGATGCTCCTCCACCCTCAGACTCTCCCTCAGGGTTCTTCCTTTTCTTGGCCCCGAGAGTCTCTTCCCGAGTCTGGAGCATTAGCTCCGTCCTCGAGGCAGCCTCATAACACTCTTGGAATCTCCTTGGTAAGTTCTCACAAAGTTAATTGGTAATGTAGTAAGTAAAGAATTTTATGGCTTTCATGTTAGCACCTGGATGGTAGTGTAGAGGGTAGCACCCATCGCTATCTGAATGCGAAATAATAGTCCTCCCCGGAACTTCTCGACCTTCACGGTCTCTGAGTAATCCACACCGGGAATGAAGTCACAGCTGACAATGAATCGAGCGTAATACCGTCCACGGTTAGACCTCTTGGGGGGTCAGTGTTCGGACCCAGGCGACTTCTTCTGTTCGAGATGTGCTGGGTAGTACTTCCCTTTCAGCAACTCGACAAAGGCAGCCCACGAAAAGTCGGGCGTAGCCAGGTGATGGTCCTTGACCAACCTCCACCAAGTGCTGGCTGCATCCTTCAGATGGAAAGCAGCAGTGGCGACCTTCTTGTCGTCAGGTACTTGTAAAGCTTCGTAGGCCTTCTCATGTTCAACAATGTAACGCTCCAAAGCTACGGGGTCTGTTTCCCCGGAATATGTAGGTGGTCGGGTCTCGCCAACTGACTTCAGGCAGTTCGTTTCCCTGGGCTGTGGCGGGTGGGCTGGTGCTCCTCCTATCTAAGTACCCAGCTGTGCAAGAACGGCTGCAACCGTCTCAGCAACTCCTGTAATGCCGGGGTCACCGCCTCCACCTCTTCCAGTACCACGCCCTCTAGTTCCACCAGACATCTGTAGTACAGTATGTCACATAAATACTCGGTAAATTACCGTACACAACCAATAGATATCAAGTTGCCTTAAGGCTAACCTGTCACGCAATTTGCGTTACTAGACACAGTATCTTTCTAAGACGAATCGTCCCGTACTTCCCAAATGTTTCCCATAATTTCCCAAGTCCTAAGCTCACTGTCTTAACCTATTATCTCGTCATCAGAGCGGTACTCCGCTCTGATACCACTTTTGTAACACCCCTCTCAATAATCACGATATAATCTCTCACGTAGCAATAAATAAAACGTCTCGCAGCGGAAAAGCAAATAACCATTACAAAACTCACTCGGGTGTCACCGGCCGTTACTCGCCCATGCGAGCAACGCAGCCAAACTACATCCAACTTCCAATACAAATAAACTGCTAACCGCAGTGATAACGAGAAACTCCTATACATCATACTAAATCCATAAATCATAAACATCGACAAGTGAGCGTCTACCCAAACCTGAATATACACAACCTACCATATTACAATTCACCATCCTCAGTGCTACACAACATCTCCATGTGTAGTAGCAAAAGCAAAACTCCAATTACTCTGTACCTGCTCTTCAGCTCCGACAATGATCAACAACCTGTAATGGTGTAGTATCAGCGATAGACGCTGAGTATGCCGGGCCTGGACCCTAATGGTCACTTGTCATTTTAACCATCTTATTATTAGATTGGTTTCATGCTTTTCCTTTTACAGTTATAATCAAAACTGAAGCATAAATGTATAATATACATAATCAACCATCCAGATATCCATAAACATTTAACCATCCATCCAATCCAAACATTCATTTAATATTCCATACAACATTTATATATCGAACGTATCGAGTAATAACAATATAATGTACAATGTACATTCGCCGTAGCGTACAGTTTTCATATTTAGTTTACCTTAGCCTTGTAGGCTCCATCCATCCATCAACACACAATAAAATAACCACAAGTATAACCAATGAACAACAAAGCGAAACAACGAGAATAATAAACAAGTATTAAGTCTCGTCCATGGTATTGTTCGCCATTGTATAAGTCTCAATTGTTTTAGTTGTTCAGTTATACCTAGTGACAATGTCTCGTTAAAACGACATGTCTCTAGTTACCCATATATTATGGCGGGTCACCCACGGCAGTAGCCACTCCAACGGTAGAGTCTCCGACCAACGAGCCATTCTAGCTCACGGGAAATTTTCTTGATACTTACGGACCCGTACGCGGACATCCTGGTATCGTTTTTGTGATCACAGCGCGCACCAAGAGCCACATCCTCTTGGCTTTACTTCCATTCCATTAATTAATTAATTATACCATCGCATCGCATTACCAAATTTTCTAACACAGCAGACTAAGGTCATTAGTCCAATCGGAGTTTGTAAACTCGGGACCCAGTGTTAGATACAAGAGCGGCGTATAGAAAGGCCAATGCTCATAAAAGTCTCAGATAATATATATGTTATTATCATAGTGCTACAACGTTTTATTTACGTTCCTTATATTTCATATAAGATAGCACCATAGCCGCTAGTTCGTTTTATATATATAGGTTCATATATACGAACCAATACTGTTAACTCAACAACAGTAAATAATAAGCAGCTATAAATATAAGTTCATGCATATTAATTACACATTCAGACAAACAATCTTATCACAGATCACACAAAAGTCTGAACTGAGGAAGCCCTCAGAGACAACCAGAGACACATAACAACATACAAGTTATATCAACCAAATCCGAGCCCAAGGAGCAACCTTAGGACAACTCGGATCAAACCCCTTTACATACCGTTCACCCTGGTATTACGGTGGAGTATGAATCAGCAAGATCCTATGCTCCGTGTAGTCCGCTAGCTCGTCGAGCGTCTTGTCAGAGGTACAATCTAAACGGTAATAAAACTATAAGTCAGTCTCCATGACTAACTACATCCGGTATCTCCGAATAATAAGTAACCCCGACAGTTCACCCCTGTTTTCTACAGTTGTTCGTTACGGGTTTCTCTAAAACAGACGGTTTTGTTACTTAAAACTCATACGTCAACTATTTCAACTGTTAAGTTTATTCGTATATTCTTTTAATCTTATCCACATCTAGTTTAGGTATATAACCATAGTTGCATGTATGCATGCTGATTTTTTATATTGTATTATTTTTCCACCATTCCTTATATACCATGTATTATATAATTCATTATCTTTAGCAATTAGTATTTGCATCCCAAAAACTCATAACATATAGTTTGTAACTATTTTTTTTAAAACCACCACCCATTTAATCATATGGTTTCCAAAATAATGTCCACCTATACACATATCCTTGTGTATGTATATATTTACCACGTAGGTAAGTTTCATGAGTTTAATAAACTCTTATATTTCATGTTACTTTTTATCATCTTTTGTTAGATGATTATTGTAACACCCCTCTCGATAAACACGTAATAATCACTCACGTTAACATATAAATAAAACGTCTTACAGCGGAAGAATAAATAACAACAGTAATACTCACTCGGGTGTCACCTGCCATTACTCGCCCATGCGAGCAACGAAGCAGAACTAAATCCAACAACCAAAATACACAGCACTACTAAACCGCTGTGACAACGAGATAAATCCTATACATCATACTACGTCCAAAAATCATAACCGCCGACAAGTGAGCACCTACCCTGATCCCGTACTTCGGCTTCAATGATAAACAGCAACCTGCAACAAGCCATAAAGGCTCAGCGATAAACGCTGAGTATGCGGGCCTGGACCCTATTGGTCACTTGTCATTTTAACCATCTTGATATTAGATTGATTTCATGCTTTACCATTTTACAGTTATAATCAATACTGTAACAATAACAGTAGTAACCATACAATAAAACACAATCGTTAACACACATAATATTTCCACGCAGCATAACCAATGAACAATAAGGTGAAAACAAACGAGGATAACAAACGAGTATTAACTCCCGTCCTTGGCACAAGAGTCCAATATTGTTCACCAATATATGAGCTAACAGGTTGTTATAATTGTTCAGTTATGCCTAATGACATCGTCTCGTTATAACGACGTGTCTCTAGATTACCCATACGTTATGGCGGGTCACCCACGGCAGTAGCCACTCCAACGGTAGAGTCTCCGACCAACGAACCATTCTAGTTCACGGGAAATTACTTGATACTTACGGACCCGTGCGCGGACATCTTGGTATCGTTTTGTGATCACAGCGCGCACCAAGAGCCACATCCTCTTGGCTTTATTACATCTATACCATCGCATCGCATTACCAATTTTTCTAACAAAGCGGACTAAAGTCATTAGTCCAATCCGAAGTATGTAAACTTGGGATCCAGTGCTAGATACGAGAGCGGCGTTTAGAAAAGGCCAGTGCTCCGTAATTAAGTCTCGGATAATATACATATCTTATTATCCTAGTGCTACAACGTTTTTCTAACGTTCCTTATAATACTCATATAAGATAGCACCATAGCCGCTAGTTCGTTTTATATACGGGTTCATATATACGAACCAATACTGTTATCGCAAAAACAGAGTAAATAAAGCAGCTTAAATATACAGTTCATGCATATTAATTCACACATAAGTCGGAACCGAGGAAGTCCTCAGAGACAATCAGGACACATAACCACATGCAAGTTATCAAACAGTTTCCGGGCCCTTTCTTAGGTCAACCCGGATCAAACCCTTCTTCACATACCGTACACCTTAGACCAAGGACGCGCAGTGTAGTCCACTAAGCTTGTCGAGCGCGCACGTCTGACAGGCGATCTAACAATACGAAGAACGCTAAGTGTCAATCCACACGACAATATGCTTTGGTGTTTCCGAATAACGTCAGTACCCCGGTATTACATCCCCGGATTTCAACTGTTACTAGTTAAGGTGTCGTTATCCTTAAATCTCTTACTCGTAGTAAGTATTAATATTCGGTTTAACAAAGACGTCGGTTTTTATACGAACGTCGTAATTAACGTTTTCAAACTTAGGAATTACAGTTTCCAACCGTAGTATTTAAACAAGCGTTACGCTTTATACAAGCTCGTTCGTTCTTGTATATTTTAATTCAACTGTTACATTGCATGCATAGGTATTGCTATATCCTATAGTCGCATGCATGGTTATATTTTATAACCTATGGTTGCATGTATTCCATGCAACGTTAGTTTATAATACACGATAGATTATTAATCCCCGATATACCTTACGTTCTACAACTTCTCATGTGTAACAACTTGTAATCAAATAAAACCTTATGACATTATAGTATACAACTATACTTACATGTTAACATTTATTACCTACTATTATATGGTTTGTAAACCATATATATATGCATATTATTTGCGCCAGCATATATATATATATATGTATACACATTAGTTTCTAATGAAATAAGAAACTTATATTATATACATATTATTCTTTATGCAAGGTTTATTTAACCATTCCAAAATCTTATATTAACCATAATATCATATAGTATGACACTTTATGTCATTAAACTTTATAAAATATAGTTTTGGAAATCATTATATTACCGAAGATAGCTTATATATATAATACACTTATTCCTCCTTATACTTATAATTTCCATTAATTACAATATTCCCTCATAACTTATACCATATTATAAATATCTTATTTTATAGCATCTAAACTTTGTAATAAGATATAATCCATAGTTTTACATTATTTCCTTTTAATTGCGAATAGGCATGCTTGTTATATTTCATTTCCTTTCAAATCCCATATTTTTTTAAATATTACAATTTTCTCCACAATTTTATAACATTCCATACTATCATATATTATAACATTTTAAATCATACTGTATGTAAACTATAGTTCGATATTTCCGAAAATTACCAAACAGACCCCTAGGTCCTGTTTTTTTTTTGTTTTAACCCTTAACTATCCATATTTATACTTTTACCACAAATCTTATAATATTTTTACATATCATATGTTATATCATTCCAAGCATTATATTTTATAACATATAGTTTGCATATGTTGTTTCTTTCCATATTACGAACAACCCTTAGCTGTGTTTGGTACATTTCTTTTCCAGCCACCATATTTTCTGTATTACATATTAGCCACATATATTATCATAATGTTTATATGTGTTATAACATAAGGTTTTAATATATGTTGCTCATATAACCTATAGTTTTTCTTCAATGCTTTCTAAAATCATTTAATTAATTCTTATGACATTATATGTCATCTAAACCTTATATTATCAACTAAAAATGTTATAAAACCTTCTAATACATAGTTTAGCTATTTTAAACCTTATTGTTCTCGGCTTTTATTTCCCATGCCCCATATTTTTTATAAATTATGTTTTTGACCCATAATTAATTTCCTTGATCTTATAGGTCATTAATACATCAACTAACCAACCAAAAATGTTATTACACACTTTAATACACAATTAAGTTATATAATCCCCATAGATCCCACAGCTAACATATATGTGTAATAAAATTTCATAAAAAAAACATATTATAACATAAGGTAAGTATTTCTCACCTAGCTTTGATTTTTCCAAGCTTCCAAGCACACCAAACAGCCTTCAAACCTCTCCAAATGCTCACGGCTGAGTTATAGAATTCTTAAATCAGTTTCCAACATGAACCAATGCATTAGCTTAGTTAACCTATCATTTAATGGTGGATTTTCCTTACTTTATTAGGTATATCCTTAAGCTTCCTCTCTTCATTTTTGTTGTAGGATTTCCCATGGTAACAGCACCATGCGGTAGCATTTGTGCATGGAAAAGAACACATATCAGTCATGTAACATAAGGATCGTTAAGGGTAGTTTTGTGCTTAGTAAAAGGCATGGTATATACCTTAATATGAGCTGACCTTAGAGGCTATTCACGCCTGTTTTTTCAAGGCAATGAAAAGTATTAAAACACCATGTAAAACATACTATGTAACCGGTAGATATCAGTGAGGAATGGTGGTAATTTTTGTTACCGAAACTCACCAACAAAAGGAGTCCTTGCTGGGATCTTGTTCCTTCACTAAGTGCTGGGAACCTCTTCTGGTTTTGGACGTGAAGAAAGAAGAAAAGAGCTCAGTACAAGCTGGTATATTACCGGGTAGAACAGAGGTATAAATGGGGAGACTTCTTACCGTAAGTGGCTGAGAATGGAAGGCTTGTGCCTAGATTTTTTTTTCTTCACAAAGCTGGGAGCTTCCTCTGGTTTTTACGTGAAGAAAAACAAGAAGAAGGGCTTAGTACAAGCCATGAATACTACCGGTAAGACAAGGAAGAAGGGAGTGGATAGAGCTCACCAAAACATGGCCAAACAAGAGTGTTTTGCTTGAACTTTGCCACTGCTTGAACCCAGGTGCTACTCCTCTGTTTTTGTACGTGAAAGAAGGCCAAGAAAGGAGCTTATAAGAGCTGGGAATAACTGGGTATGCAACCGGTAATGGAAGGTAGATGCAGTGGTTAGTTAACGTTTGATGTTTACCTTAATAAGATACAAGAATTAACTCCCTTCTCTTCTTCTATTTTTCAGGCGAGAATCTACTCAACTTCATGCATTAACACAGCTGTTTGCTGTATGAAAATCAGAATGAATAAGTCTTTTGAAAGAGAGGAGAGTAAGAGGAAAAAAGATGGGTATTTTTGAGTCAAAAACTCTTACCTATAGCAGGAGGTAGCAGCCATGGAAGATTGAGTGTTATTCTCGGTTTAGAGCAGTAAGGAAGTTGGGATGTTTACGTGATGGAGAAGAAGATACCGAACAGAGAAAGGTACAGAATAGAATAAAGAAATCGGCTATGATGATGTTGTATGTGTAGATCGGGCAAGAAAGTCAAGGTGGTATTTCTATCCATGTGGGAAGCTTCCTCTGATTGGAGTAGCTCCTAAATTATTTCCTTATACTGCTGGAGTTGTCGGTAAGTAAGTAGTAGTTCGGTAGATGGGATTGATATATATTATATGTCACATTTGAACTGAAAAGGAACTCACCATTATGGCCTCAATCGGTGGCCTTTTGCAGGTTGTTCAAATGGATAAGGTGATCAGATCAAACAGACGGTAATGATCAGAGAAGGTGGGAAGATAATGTTATTAGTTATTTAATGTAATAATGTGTAATGAACTTGCTTTAATAATGTAAGTATGGTGAGTCACATTCATTTGTTTTGTAACCGGCCACTCACCAAGGAAAAACTATCCTTATTAATCGGCAATAGGTGTGCAAGGTGGGTAAAGGTAGTTTGTTTAATATTGTAAAAGTGTAACAACTCACTTTAATAAAGTATATGCTATGAGTCACATTTAATTGCAAATGGGTACGGTGACTTGCCTGGTTAATAGCCTTAAACTGGCGGCAATTATTAGCCAAGGTCATGGGCACATATTGACCATGGACATGATTAAGAGATTAAATGTTATTTTTGCACTATTTGGTTATTATTCACCAACCAATGTACATATTTTAGGTTTATTGAAAAACTATGATTTATACATTTTTAATGTGGTACATTATGTCACATTAGTATTTTTTTAAGGGTATTCGAGACCCTAAAATTAACAAAACTCATTTTGGAGACAATCTCACAAAAATGTGCTTTTAGGAAGCTTAGTGCACATTTTGTGTTCCAATGAGTTCCTGAGCTTGGTTTCCCTTGGAAACTGTTTTAATATATTCATTTATAAGTTATAAAGCTCTGGTCAAAATTTTAGGTCAAACGGCGTTCGTTTGGATATTTAATCACCGTAAAAGGTCAAAGGGTGTAATTCTTACTTTATGTTAAACATTGTTGTGTTTAATTTATTTTTAAGGCATGTTTAGGCCTTAATTTAATTGATTATATGTTTAATCAATGTTTAATTAAGTAGGGGTATTTCAGTCTACCCCCCTTAAAAAGACTTCGTCCCGAAGTCGCTTTATTCAAATAGGTGTGTTGATAACTACCCATATAATTCCATAATGTATATCTATGAGATATATCATTTACACCCATCGTCTTGTGTTTATACAACACATATCCATCAGCACCATTTTCCTATCAGTTCTACAACCCTGACAACCTCCCCGAGGTGTCCCTACCATACCATCGTTCCACATTCCATATCTAGTGATTCATTTCGTATCAAAGCGATACCATATGTAATCAATCTACAAGGTAAAATAAATATATATATCATAAGCATCATAAAAAGTACTACACACATGGGTGTAAACACATCATCCAGACAGGTATCCCATTGGATACATACATACAAGTGCACATCACACAGAGACAAATCAATAACGTACGCCCCGTGTACCACACAACACCAACAAAACAACCAAACAACACCAGAAAACAACGTATGTCCCGCACACGAAACAAACCAACAAACACATCGTATGCCAACAAACATACCAACAAACTACTATATGCCCCGCATACGAACAACAAAACTTAGTGCACACACGTGCACAGCCAAGAGGCTCTACCCCCCTTAAAAGGGTTACGCCCTCGAACCCCACAAGTATACAACAGCTACTCAACAAGGAGCGCTGGATACTTGGCTCTCATAGAGTTCTCCAACTCCCGTGTGGCATCTTCCACCTTCGGAGTGGATTATTCTCATATCAGAGAGATGGGTATGACTCTAGCCCCCCGGGCTCCAACACATATAAAGGGTGAGGCACGTGTTTGTGCTCTCTCCTGAATTCCTTCTAATGGGCCCACTCGCTCCTTACAGAGGTGCGGACCCATAAACATAGGCTCAGTTTGCTTCTCCCTATTGTCGTATATCCTGTTATTTGGATTACTGGCATACAAGTGTGTATCTTCTCTTACTGATTCTCTGCTTGAGGTTTCATATGTCGTTGACTATTGTTAGAACTTAGTGCTCCTTGCACTTGTCTTACTAAGACGTACTAGTCTTCATGTTCACTTAAATAAAGATTGTCATCCGTGTCTCCTGGTGGTTTTGTTCCGGAGTAACTCACTGTTGTATTATTTGATACTTGCTTCCTGTTGATATATTTTATATCTTCCCGCGTGTCGGGTTGGCATTAACGTTCGTATGGTTCTTCCTGCTTTGCCAGGGAAATCCATATGTTGTGTTCGTATTAGAGTTCTGCAACTTCATCCTCCATTTCACATTATTCTATGCGAGTTTTACTCGTCTAAGTTGGCCCACGTATTTATTGTTGATGGCTGTTCCTGTTGGTCGGCGTCGTCGTCTTCGAAAGATCTCCCTGTCTTCACTGTGTACTGTCTGCTATTCTGTGTTGAAGATTCCTTGTTTCTCTAGCCCGTTGGTTTAACTGCGGCTCTTCTCGTCCATCTTCGAGGTAATCTGCATCACTGTCCGTAGCACGGAGTTGACTACTTCTCGTGTTCCGAACACTACTTGTCTACATGCATGGGGTACCATACTGATACATTACTACTTACCCGACTAACTTATAAATAAGTCTGTCAGGCCCACATGCTCCTATCGGAGTGCGGTCGTCCCCTGTCTCATTTAGTAAACTGGTAGCGTCCGTCACACGGCTATTGTGAAGTATTCTGTTGTCAGGCTCCCTTTTGATGGATGTTGTTGTTGTAGTTCGATGTTAGTTACTTCGTGTTGTCGGTGATCTTATCATAAGTGTTACTGTCTTAGTGGCATGGATAGTAACGGTGGTTGGAGACAATATTTTTGCTTCCCGGACTCATGTCCTTTTAGTAATATATTGTGTGTGGCATTCCTTTCTAAAGGTAGTGCCTTGGTTGTCAATCAGTTAAACATTAAATATTGATTCGCCCTCACGGCTGCAATCTGTTCATGTAGCATTCGCGCTGAGTTTAGCAACATCAGTTCTCATATCTCGATCTCCTTAAGTGCTATACATATTCTTTTCCTCCTGGTTTAATTATTATCACATCTCATCTATAATTCCCGATACAGTGTAGGGTGAGTTCTCATATTTGGGTATTCATACTTGTTCCCTCATCCATTTAATTGGATGTATTGCAGATTGCATAACAGCTTGAGCAACTCGGCTCTTCACTTTTCAACCATTCTCATTGACTTTAGTGCATCCCCAAGGGTATGCAATTTCTCATAAGATTATGCTTGTCCATAAGGACTAAACATTCATCACTTATTAGTGATTAGCATTAAATGCTGGTATACGCTTCTGGTATTCGGCTAGTAAGCTATGTCTTTGTTGTTACTTATTATTTAGTGCTAGTTATTTGTAATTGCAGTTATTTATATTTCAAGTGCGCGGTCTGGCGCCTGTTAGTTAATCATCATTGTTATTCACATTGCTTACGGTATGTACCGTAGCTCCCTTACTTCATTATGTTCACTTAGACATTGTTATGTTAGTAATATACCTCGAAGGTAATCGGAGTCGGTGTTCCCGGTACCTGGGCTCATGCCCTCTATTAGTACATTAGGTACTTGCTTATTTGCGCTATTTAGCGTTCGGTTTAAGTATTTTGTAATATCGATTTAGTTGTTTGCCATGGTTTTAATTTATACATTCATTCATCACTAACAGTCGTCACAATAGTAAACAACATGTCTTTAACACATATTGATACTTATCATTTTTTTTCATGGCAGAATGCCAACGGCGGTAGCCATTGTTCTACTTAGAACTTGTCTCATAATCAGTATGATCTTGATAATACACATAATACTTAATCCTTACGTTTGTTTTTTTTAAAAAAAAATTGTACCTAACCGTACATAGCCCTCCTTGGTAAAGGTAGTGCTCAGGGGTGGTAATTATTCATGCATTAAGTGTTGATTCGCTTTCATTGTTGCGAATGTTATTAGCAATAGCCGTATTACGGTAGAATTATTCTTTTCACTTTCGGTCCATCTGTGGACTGATACGTTTTACTAATCCCCTGGTGTTCATCACAAGTTGGCGTATACTGGTAGTGTGTTTTGTCGGTACTGATTATTATACGATCGTATTCCCTCCATAACATTATTTTGTATGATTTAATATATACAACGTAAATTGTTAGTCACAAGTTTCCTTATTTAATATTTTATTGCTAAATTGTTGCTAGTTGTTTGCAACTAGTATACTGCAGTTTTGTTTATCCCTACTGTAATTAATTGTGGCAACTTGTGAAGAGTCTCAGGAGTCATCCGACCCTGGTGTGATCAGCACCGGTGTCGAACTAATCTTCCACCCCAATTTGTGGTTGGTTTCCCTTGATCCCCGGGAATCAAGTTTCACCTTCCACTTCCAATTCAGCCATTAAATGGTTTGATAATTAAATTATGTTACCTTGGCTCTTAAGCCGGTGTCATTTAAGTTGTTCTTGTTTAGTAGTTATAATTTGTTATGGGCTGGTGTGCCCTTTTATTGAGTTAGTCGGACTTGTCGGGTCCTTCAGAGGTTGTAGGCCTCGTATCTTAGTGATTTATTGTAACAATTGTAGTTCTGTAGTTTATATTACAGTTGTACAATTGTTTGGTGATTATTGGTAGCCATGGCGTTGTACCAATGGTCTACACAGTTTATAGAATTCGTTTGTAACGATAATAGCAGTGGTAACTGCAATCGTAGTTGTTTACAGCACTTGCAGTAGCAAGTGCGCGGGGTAGACAGAATTATAGGTACATTGTTTTAAATCAGCGCTTGCAGTGGCAAGCGCGCCATGTAAGTAGAGTTGTCGGTTTAAGACTTGTTTGTCTTACTGCCTCATTGGTTGCTTAAGTACCGTTAGAATGATTGTTCATGAAAAAGACGGTATTTGAATTGGAAAATTTTCCTAACCACATTGTCATTAAAATAACCAAGTCCTCCCTCACATTAGATTCACAATAGCATAAACACTCGGAATTTTAGCGACAAGGTTCTAGCGTCACTGTATTGTGTATACACAAGATTAGGATTGAAATTTGAATATAACAGGACGGTATACTTACAAAATTTTCCACGTTTTCAATATAATCTCTTTTTACAGTTTGGTATTACGATACACTGGTATGGTGGTTAAAGGTCCCCATTACGGGCGACGGTCTCGCGGAGCTCAAGGTGCTCCCGGTTCGCTTGCCCTGATGTCTTGGATGATCCTTTCCACGGCGTTACGGTAGTAGTGGCGCTCGCCTCTGGCGGTGCCTATTGCTGCCACGCTTGGTCGTTAAGGGAGGTATGGTATTGAGTTTTTTTTTTATTCATGTTACAGGAGTAGGAATTATTCATTCAGTGCGAGAGCGTTCAGACGGTCTGTTGAGCTTGGTAGCCCTCTTCCCTGTATTCGGGGATTATATTTCTCAGTTATATTAAACTCATTGGGTTGTGGCGGGAGGGGTACTGTCGGCGGTAGTCCGTACTGGACTTCCACGTGAAAGTGGACTGTCGCCAATGTACTCATGACGTTTGTGTCTCCTCCTGGCTGAGCTCCCAGCTGGTCCTTAACGGGGGTAATATTCCCGGGCCTTTATGCCCTTGGCCAGCTTCCTGGCTCACACCACCACTAGACTTCGGTATTACCGTTCGTCTTCTCGATAACACATCATATTACAATCAACTCGTTTGTACGCCTCAAGGGCTTGCACTTGCAATCCAAAGGCTTTGCTAACACATAATTCCATTAAAGCAAAGATGTTTCGTACCTCACAAACGTTTCCCATGTTTCCCATGTCCTAAGCTCACTGTCTTAACCTAGTATCTCGTCATCAGAGCGGTACTCCGCTCTGATACCACTTTTGTAACACCCCTCTCGATAAACACGTAATAATCACTCACGTTAACATATAAATAAAACGTCTTACAGCGGAAGAATAAATAACAACAGTAATACTAACTCGGGTGTCACCTGCCATTACTCGCCCATGCGAGCAACGAAGCAGAACTAAATCCAACAACCAAAATACACAGCACTACTAAACCGCTGTGACAACGAGATAAATCCTATACATCATACTACGTCCAAAAATCATAACCGCCGACAAGTGAGCACCTACCCTGATCCCGTACTTCGGCTTCAATGATAAACAGCAACCTGCAACAAGCCATAAAGGCTCAGCGATAAACGCTGAGTATGCGGGCCTGGACCCTATTGGTCACTTGTCATTTTAACCATCTTGATATTAGATTGATTTCATGCTTTACCATTTTACAGTTATAATCAATACTGTAACAATAACAGTAGTAACCATACAATAAAACACAATCGTTAACACACATAATATTTCCACGCAGCATAACCAATGAACAATAAGGTGAAAACAACGAGGATAACAAACGAGTATTAACTCCCGTCCTTGGCACAAGAGTCCAATATTGTTCACCAATATATGAGCTAACAGGTTGTTATAATTGTTCAGTTATGCCTAATGACATCGTCTCGTTATAACGACGTGTCTCTAGATTACCCATACGTTATGGCGGGTCACCCACGGCAGTAGCCACTCCAACGGTAGAGTCTCCGACCAACGAACCATTCTAGTTCACGGGAAATTTCTTGATACTTACGGACCCGTACGCGGACATCCTGGTATCGTTTTTGTGATCACAGCGCGCACCAAGAGCCACATCCTCTTGGCTTTATTACATCTATACCATCGCATCGCATTACCAATTTTTCTAACAAAGCGGACTAAAGTCATTAGTCTAATCCGAAGTATGTAAACTTGGGATCCAGTGCTAGATACGAGAGCGGCATTTAGAAAAGGCCAGTGCTCCGTAATTAAGTCTCGGATAATATACATATCTTATTATCCTAGTGCTACAACGTTTTTCTAACGTTCCTTATAATACTCATATAAGATAGCACCATAGCCGCTAGTTCGTTTTATATACGGGTTCATATATACGAACCAATACTGTTATCGCAAAAACAGTAAATAATAAGCAGCTTAAATATACAGTTCATGCATATTAATTCACACATAAGTCGGAACCGAGGAAGTCCTCAGAGACAATCAGAGACACATAACCACATGCAAGTTATCAAACAGTTTCCGGGCCCTTTCTTAGGTCAACCCGGATCAAACCCTTCTTCACATACCGTACACCTTAGACCAAGGACGCGCAGTGTAGTCCACTAAGCTTGTCGAGCGCGCACGTCTGACAGGCGATCTAACAATACGAAGAACGCTAAGTGTCAATCCACACGACAATATGCTTTGGTGTTTCCGAATAACGTCAGTACCCCGGTATTACATCCCCGGATTTCAACTGTTACTAGTTAAGGTGTCGTTATCCTTAAATCTCTTACTCGTAGTAAGTATTAATATTCGGTTTAACAAAGACGTCGGTTTTTATACGAACGTCGTAATTAACGTTTTCAAACTTAGGAATTACAGTTTCCAACCGTAGTATTTAAACAAGCGTTACGCTTTATACAAGCTCGTTCGTTCTTGTATATTTTAATTCAACTGTTACATTGCATGCATAGGTATTGCTATATCCTATAGTCGCATGCATGGTTATATTTTATAACCTATGGTTGCATGTATTCCATGCAACGTTAGTTTATAATACATAGATTATTAATCCCCGATATACCTTACGTTCTACAACTTCTCATTTGTGTAACAACTTGTAATCAAATAAAACCTTATGACATTATAGTATACAACTATACTTACATGTTAACATTTATTACCTACTATTATATGGTTTGTAAACCATATAATATATGCATATTATTTGCGCCAGCATATATATATATATATATATATATATATATATATATATATATATATATATATATATATATATATATATTATCATTAGTTTCTAATGAAATAAGAACTTTATATTATATACATATTCTTTATGCAAGGTTTATTTAACCATTCCAAAATCTTATATTAACCATAATATCATATAGTATGACACTTTATGTCATTAAACTTTATAAAATATAGTTTTGGAAATCATTATTATTACCGAAGATAGCTTATATATATAATACACTTATTCCTCCTTACTTATAATTCCATTAATTACAATATTCCCTCATAACTTATACCATATTATAAATATCTTATTTATACAGCATCTAAACTTTGTAATAATATAATCCATAGTTTTACATTATTTCCTTTTAATTGCCGAATAGGCATGCTTGTTATATTTCATTTCCTTTCAAATCCCATATTTTTTTTAAATATTACAATTTTCTCCACAATTTTATAACATTCCATACTTATCATATATTATAACATTTTAAATCATACTGTATGTAAACTATATAGTTCAATATTTCCGAAAATTACCAAACAGACCCCTAGGTCCTGTTTTTTTTTTTGTTTAAAACCCTTAACTATCCATATTTATACTTTTACCACAAATCTTATAATATTTTTACATATCATATGTTATATCATTCCAAGCATTATATTATTTATAACATATAGTTTGCATATGTTGTTTCTTTCCATATTACCGAACAACCCTTAGCTGTTTGGTACATTTCTTTTCCAGCCACCATATTTTCTGTATTTACATATTAGCCACATATATTATCATAATGTTATATATGTGTTATAACATAAGGTTTTAATATATGTTGCTCATATAACTATAGTTTTTCTTCAATGCTTTCTAAAATCATTTAATTAATTCTTATGACATTATATGTCATCTAAACCTTATATTATCAACTAAAAATGTTATAAAACCTTCTAATACATAGTTTAGCTATTTTAAACCTTATTGTTCTCGGCTTTTATTTCCCATGCCCCATATTTTTTATAAATTATGTTTTTGACCCATAATTAATTTCCTTGATCTTATAGGTCATTAATACATCAACTAACCAACCAAAAATGTTATTACACACACTTTAATACACAATTAAGTTATATAATCCCCATAGATCCCACAGCTAACATATATGTGTAATAAAATTTCATAAAAAAACATATTATAACATAAGGTAAGTATTTCTCACCTAGCTTTGATTTTTCCAAGCTTCCAAGCACACCAAACAGCCTTCAAACCTCTCCAAATGCTCACGGCTGAGTTATAGAATTCTTAAATCAGTTTCCAACATGAACCAATGCATTAGCTTAGTTAACCTATCATTTAATGGTGGATTTTCCTTACTTTATTAGGTATATCCTTAAGCTTCCTCTCTTCATTTTTGTTGTAGGATTTCCCATGGTAACAGCACCATGCGGTAGCATTTGTGCATGGAAAAGAACACATATCAGTCATGTAACATAAGGATCGTTAGTAGTTTTGTGCTTAGTAAAAGGCATGGTATATACCTTAATATGAGCTGACCTTAGAGGCTATTCACGCCTGTTTTTTCAAGGCAATGAAAAGTATTAAAACACCATGTAAAACATACTATGTAACCGGTAGATATCAGTGAGGAATGGTGGTAATTTTTGTTACCGAAACTCACCAACAAAAGGAGTCCTTGCTGGGATCTTGTTCCTTCACTAAGTGCTGGGAACCTCTTCTGGTTTTGGACGTGAAGAAAGCAAGAAAAGAGCTCAGTACAAGCTGGTATATTACCGGTAGAACAGAGGTATAAATGGGGAGACTTCTTACCGTAAGTGGCTGAGAATGGAAGGCTTGTGCCTAGATTTTTTTTTCTTCACAAAGCTGGGAGCTTCCTCTGGTTTTTACGTGAAGAAAAACAAGAAGAAGGGCTTAGTACAAGCCATGAATACTACCGGTAAGACAAGGAAGAAGGGAGTGGATAGAGCTCACCAAAACATGGCCAAACAAGAGTGTTTTGCTTGAACTTTGCCACTGCTTGAACCCAGGTGCTACTCCTCTGTTTTTGTACGTGAAAGAAGGCCAAGAAAGGAGCTTATAAGAGCTGGGAATAACTGGGTATGCAACCGGTAATGGAAGGTAGATGCAGTGGTTAGTTAACGTTTGATGTTTACCTTAATAAGATACAAGAATTAACTCCCTTCTCTTCTTCTATTTTTCAGGCGAGAATCTACTCAACTTCATGCATTAACACAGCTTTGTTTGCTGTATGAAAATCAGAATGAATAAGTCTTTTGAAGAGAGGAGAGAAGAGGAAAAAAAGATGGGTATTTTTGAGTCAAAAACTCTTACCTATAGCAGGAGGTAGCAGCCATGGAAGATTGAGTGTTATTCTCGGTTTAGAGCAGTAAGGAAGTTGGGATGTTTACGTGATGGAGAAGAAGATACCGAACAGAGAAAGGTACATAATAGAATAAAGAAATCGGCTATGATGATGTTGTATGTGTAGATCGGGCAAGAAAGTCAAGGTGGTATTTCTATCCATGTGGGAAGCTTCCTCTGATTGGAGTAGCTCCTAAATTATTTCCTTATACTGCTGGAGTTGTCGGTAAGTAAGTAGTAGTTCGGTAGATGGGATTGATATATATTATATGTCACATTTGAACTGAAAAGGAACTCACCATTATGGCCTCAATCGGTGGCCTTTTGCAGGTTGTTCAAATGGATAAGGTGATCAGATCAAACAGACGGTAATGATCAGAGAAGGTGGGAAGATAATGTTATTAGTTTTTGTAATGTAAATGTGTAATGAACTTGCTTTAATAATGTAAGTATGGTGAGTCACATTCATTGTTTTGTAACCGGCCACTCACCAAGGAAAAACTATCCTTATTAATCGGCAATAGGTGTGCAAGGTGGGTAAAGGTAGTTTGTTTAATATTGTAAAAGTGTAACAACTCACTTTAATAAAGTATATGCTATGAGCACATTTAATTGCAAATGGTACGGTGACTTGCCTGGTTAATAGCCTTAAACTGGCGGCAATTATTAGCCAAGGTCATGGGCACATATTGACCATGGACATGATTAAGAGATTAAATGTTATTTTTGCACTATTTGGTTATTATTCACCAACCAATGTACATATTTTAGGTTTATTGAAAAACTATGATTTATACATTTTTAATGTGGTACATTATGTCACATTAGTATTTTTTAAGGGTATTCGAGACCCTAAATTAACAAAACTCATTTTGGAGACAATCTCACAAAATGTTGCTTTTAGGAAGCTTAGTGCACATTTTGTGTTCCAATGAGTTCCTGAGCTTGGTTTCCCTTGGAAACGGTTTTAATATATTCATTTATAAGTTATAAAGCTCTGGTCAAAATTTTAGGTCAAACGGCGTTCGTTTGGATATTTAATCACCGTAAAAGGTCAAAGGGTGTAATTCTTACTTTATGTTAAACATTGTTGTGTTTAATTTATTTTTAAGGCATGTTTAGGCCTTAATTTAATTGATTATTGTTTAATCAATGTTTAATTAAGTAGGGGTATTCAGACCCTGCTGGGTCGGTCGGACCTTGTTAAACCAGCCGAAATGTTTTTGGAATGGACCGACCCAGAGGGCCTTGGGTCGGTCGGCCTGGCTTTGGGTCGGTCGGGCAAAATTTAACGAACAAAAATGTTTCTGGAATGGACCGACCCAGAGGGCCTTGGGTCGGTCGGGCTGGCCTTGGGTCGGTCGGGTAAGATTTAGAGAACGGAAAAGTTACTGGAATGGACCGACCCAGGGGTTGGGTCGGTCGATGTCGTCCCCTTAAGACATAAAAATAATTAAGGATGATAAATGGTATTAGTATTGAACCATTAAGAGGGTAATGATGATTAAGAATGTAAGCATATGAGGATTTAAGAGATTAAGTTAAGTAAGTGGTATAAGTGTTTAAGGTTAAGTTTATAAGAACTTAGGAGATGTTAGATGGGGATCAATAGGGGTTAAGTAAGCTAAGTAATGTATAAGTAATTAATAATCTAAGTTGGATAAATGTTTTAGGATTTGAGAGTTTGGAACCAGAGGAGAATTAAACAACCGGGACAACCGACGGTGAACGGAATGGTTTTCTTGTGACCTGCTTGCTAACGAGGTGTCCCTCGGCTTGTGTGCTATTTGTTTATGTGTGCCGACTAAACAAGATTAAGCATGCAACCGGTTTTATTGCATTTATTGTGTGTGTGTGTTTTATTTACACTAACATACGTGACTTGAGATTAGTTACTAACTAAACTTAGTACACATTGGAATGAGATGAGGAATTACACTTCATTTTAACATTTGGTTAATACCCGTGAAGGTTTAACTAACACTTGGTATATAAGATTTTCACTAACTGGAACTTAAGGGGAGTGAGGAATCTGGGACTGACTCCGGTCATGCATGTTAAGGAAAGGGGGTCGGTATCTGAATCAGATCCAACTTCCGCTTGAGGACTTGTTGCCTAGGGTCGAAAGTCGACTCAGCTCTCTTGGATTTCAGTCCAAGGTAGGAGGCAGATTAAGTTTGTGCGGTAGGATCACCTAAATCCTAAAATTAAGATAAGTTGTTTATTTAACCAATGGAGTTAATAGCTCATTGGCTAGGGTTACTTTGACCCGACAAAAATAAACATCGAGATAAGATACAACCATTTCTATTTATAGAACGGTTTGTATACTGAGATTAAGATAAGTATTAAGACTGAGGTAAGTTAAGGACGGAATAAGATTAAGAGAAGTCTAAAGTAAGGAGTTAAACGATTAACTCACTTATTAAGGGAACGCTTTTAAGTAGTTCATTGTTTGTGAACTGTTAATGTTCATGTGTGGCTTGTTGTTTTATTGCACTTCTTATTATGATTGTGTATCTAATCAACTCCATGTTATCGACAATTAGTCGTCGTAGCCCCGTTAGCTTGGGGGCCATAAGAGAATCGTACCAGCAAAGGTGTTGACCCCCTCGGGGGCTGTTGTTTACATTTTGCAGGTAAGCGTCCCATGAAGACTCATCTTGAGAGTAGGGGCGGTTAGACTTAGGATGGGGTTTAAATTTTGAGTACGGGATGCGCATGTGCACCCGTCTGTTGATATGAATACTTGTGGTGAATATGTTGGTACTTGAGATACTAGTAAACTCGGTTGGTGTACATTTTGGGTGAATGGTTGTAAATTTTTAAGTTCGGTTATTTCTGTTAATCAGACTGTGGCAAGGTCCGGGTGTACGTTAATTTCCACAGCGATTTCATATGGGTGTTGTTAAGTTTGCGATAACCACGATTGGCTTAAGACGGGGTGTTACACAAGCAGATAGTTATCTACAACAATGCACAGGCACACTTATCTCATACTCCCCTGACACTTCTTCAACATAGACAGCTTCATCCTACCACACTTGAGGTTCTTGTTGACAGTAGTCTAGACCCTTAAAATCGCATGGGATGTGCATACTTGGGTTATATCTCTGGGAAGCTTACTTTAGTTGGACAACTAGCCCAGTCGGGGAGTTTCATTCCTTCACAAGTGGAAGCTCTAGCTTTACAACACAATGTTCATGTGCACGTTTTTTATCAGAATGCAAACCTATAATTGATTATATGAACACAGGTGTTGCCACCTCCCTCCCATTTCAATGAAGCATATTCAGTAGATTGGTTTTATATACCAAGAACTGACAATATGTCAACACACCACCTAGCAAACCATGCACATCAATCGCAACTATACAGTGATTGGTATAGTATCCCACAATTTGTTATTAAGTTAAGTAATCTTGATCCTTAATGAATCATCTTTATTAAAAAAAAAAAAAAGGCTTTCTTCGCCAGCAAGAACTACAATAGTAATTCTTAACTTGGCCAATTCTGCGGCTAACTGGCTATCCCATGTTTGTTGTGTTGATTTTAACCATCTCGTTCGGACACCCATCTACCAGGAAGCTCTGTAATCTGGACTTTGATGGTAATCCTTCTTTGAATACAAATTACGGGCTTAGCCTCGTTTTTCTGACAAAAATTAATACTCCATGTTTGGGGGGAGCATACACATCAACTAGCAACACAAATTATCATCTCATTTTACGAATGAAGACAAAGGGTGCACATCTATTGCCAGCAGCAGCGGTAGCGTGTCTACATACAGAAAGTGGTCTGCAAGGGGATATCCTCCTTGATCATGTCTGACCACAAGTATATACATATTACAATTAATTACATTTCTCATTTAGACTAATACCGCTACACAGCAGTAGATTATACCCACCTATAATCAAGATTTACCCCAGTAAGAATCATCGTCAACAAACAATCAGATGTACAACCAAAACAAGATAATTTCCCAGAGAACTCCAAGCATGTAAAATTATCTGGGGCACGTATATCCCAGAGTCCTATTAAACATTTTGGGAGAGCATAGGGCTAGTTTCAAGCATCTTCAAACCTTCCTCGTCAACTGGAATTCTGCTCCAGCCGGCACCTCTCATGGAGAACAACTTGGCCCTCTCAATACCACCGGTCCCTCTAAAACCAGTCATCTTTGATGACATCATGGGCATTACAAGGACGGACGATGCACTGATTGAATCATCTCCCAAGCCTAAGGATAACAAGCATGCACTCTGCACCCAAACAAAAAACTGAATATTATTCTTCTGCCTAGCTTTGAACATCATATTCGTTACAACTCAGATGCATAGACTTTAACCATTACCTTTGCTTTCCCCAATATATCAGTAGCTTTACCCACCATTTTCTTAATAAATGGTTTAACTTCATTACTCTGGTTATCATCCGAAGGTGCCATCAACCTGACAAAAACACAAGTACGGTTTGTACAATATACAAATACAACTGCAAATATATGAATTACGGCAACCCGTGTATCCTGGACAAAAAAAAATTGAGTTACCGTTCCCTATCAGATGGAATGGTTGAAGCAACAGAGTCCGAAATCGTGCTATCTTTGACTTCACCACCTGAAATCAAGTCAGTTAGCTTTCTCATCGTGCTTCACAAGCCTTTTGGCTCTTACAATATACATGTCAGGTCATCAAGCACACCTTTTGGCTCTTCTGGTGCCAGCAATGAAATGCCTATGAACACTGATATCATTCCCATGATAAACATGGTCGTCCTGAGTGTATTGAAAACCTAACCAACCAATGGATCAACACCCATCGTAGTGGAGCAATCTTATTATTAGACAGTTAACCAAGAAATGAAAAAAGAAATGTGAAAGAATATAAGGAATTCTTCGGTGTTCCCCACTCATTTATCATAGTTGGAGAGAGAAGAACTATAGGATCTTTAGGGACCTTTTTTGTACAGTACATGACCTGCCCAAATGCTGCTATTACAAAGGCTTTGCATTCGACCCAAGTTGTCAACCCTTTAGGAGATCCAATGTGATCTTAATATATCTCTTACTTGCCAAAGAAAAATAGGGAAAAAGCAACTTGGCAAAGCCCAAAGAAAGCCAGAACCATAAGCCGCCTATGTCCACAAACCCAGACCCATTTTTTTGTGCAGAGAGGAGTCTAGCGTACCTGATACTCCTGGAAATATACGAACCCTGTACAAATTGAGAAAAATGTCCAAGCGATCTGAAACATAGGAACTATGAGAATGGCATCAAAATATGCCAATCCTTCATTTAACCTTGCCATCTGTGACAATCAAATGGGCAGGCCACAACTAGGTATCAACTAACCAAAATTTTAAGCAGCAAAGAATAACATAACACAAATATGGAGCTTACCCAGAAACCCGCAGTGCTCAGAAATAACAGAAGCATGGAGTAAGTGAACCAAGAATGCAACTGATAGTCACTGGACATGGCCAATCTAAGAAGATTTGATCTGCAAGGAAATTACATTATGAACTTAGTAATATAACATTCAGATTCAGTCAACCCCAAAAAGGAATTATACTAAGTAGGGACAGCATACAGTGACTTTGCGAACAACACAGAACATGACCCAATTGCACCCGAAACAACCGCGTAAGAAAATGGAAGCAGCATTTGCCAATGCAGTCCTGGATCATGTCCAGAAACAGCATGATGTTCTCCCCTTCTGTAAATTCCAGTAAAACATATCACAACAACGCCAAATGAGCACTTTACCAAAAAAAAAACTTTGCATACCCAGGATCACAACACCATTGAACATTACAGCACAAAATTACCTATAAATATAGTGATGGACAGCAACAAGAAGGATCAAAATTACACAGTATAGAATAAATGTGGCGTTCCTGTACTTCTCTGCCAACTCCTCAGGTGTGTAAACTGAAAATATAAAAAGAACGATACAAACTTTCATAATTCATAGTTAAAGCGATCTGAAAACAAGTATTGCTCAGTTACTACTGTTTCAAGGAAAAAAAAAACCTCATTTACACAATGTCATAGACAATTTCCTCTAGGAAGATATGATGGTTCGTATGCTATGGATTGTAGAGAGATAGAGGGTAGGGGTTTTGTATTAAGGCATCGATCAATTGAATGTATTTTGGCCACTTAGAGGATTCTTCAGTAGAGAGCGTATATGTCCCTCTCTAATTCCTATCAATATTACCTAGTTCTTAAATCTTGTCATTAATTGCTTCCTAATAGGATAACCAAACAATCTGATGAAAAAGAGGCAGGAACTAACTGTGTTATGTGTTTGATGAAGAAGATTAGGGTATTGCTACCCAACTGCTCTAGTGATAGTGGAAATGATTTCTATTAAAGAAAAAATTTGGACTCTGGAGGCACATTTTTGCCTTCACTAATAGCTAGCAGCACATGTGGTACAAAAATTAATTATGGAATCCAATAGCTATCTGAGATAGAAGTGGCACAACTGTTTCGTTTGTTTGAATTTTAGACACTGGGAATCACTATTAACTTGCTTGGTTGAAGAAAAGAGTTTAGAACTAGTGTTAGATGGGTGTAAGTTAAGGCAAACTCTCAAGGTGCCATGAGGAATCTGTCATGTCTAACATAATCTCCTTACAGTACATAGCAACAAGCCACCAACTGCTAGCTTAGTTTGCCAGAATGAAACGCTATCCTCTATTCGGTACAAAAGGTCTTACATAAAGAAATCCCTTTAATATGCAATCCAAGCAACCAAGTGAGTATGCTCTTCAAAAGGGCAGATAATAATCATGCTGAGTAGGAAAAAGTAGACACCAAACAATGCCGGCCAATTACAGAGTAAAAGGATCAAAATTGCCAATTTTATTATCCATTGCGTACACAATTGTCAGCGTAATACAGTACCATTAGTTTGTTAGGCTACTACTTGCTAGATTTCGATCTCTAATCACAAAAAAAAAAAAATCTCCAATAAGTTGAAACATTCCATATTCCAAGTCATGTTGAGTAGGAAAAAGTAGACACCAAACAATGCCGGCCAATTACAGAGTAAAAGGATCAAAATTGCCAATTTTATTATCCATTGCGTACACAATTGTCAGCGTAATACAGTACCATTAGTTTGTTAGGCTACTACTTGCTAGATTTCGATCTCTAATCACAAAAAAAAAAATCTCCAATAAGTTGAAACATTCCATATTCCAAGTCATGATGAGGCCTTAGCATGAAATTTTAATATGCCTGGCAATGCTTGGGTAAATAGAGAGAAATAAAAACTAGAAGGAGCACATTTTTTAAGTGTGGTTTCAAATGATAGAAGTCTGTCTAAATAAGAGGAAAGCTGCTTCTGAAACCTCTTATACTATTTTGCAGCTTCATGGCTGTATTCAACTTGCTAGAACACTGCCAGCAACATCATGAGATACCATGCCGAGTGGTCCTTATTACACTCTATTAGCCAGATCATTTGTGCCTTCCTCCCAGCCTAGCTCTAAAAATGTCAAAATTTTCATGAACATATTTCATCTTATTTACAACATGTTATTCTAGGTATGCAACTTGATAAATGATGATTTTCAGAGGGATCAATTTTCAAGTGAAAGTTATCCACCACCACATCAAGCCTTGGTAGAACTTCCCTCAACATTAAATCATTAAGATAGTTTCTAACTTTTCCATTACTACTTTTTACTTGATATGAAGATAAAATGTTTTGTATATAGAAGGTACCAACACACAGACTGCTAGTAAGTAACATTGAATGTGGGACCATTGGATGATAAGAAATATAGCAGATCTGATGATTAATAAAGTACGTGATAGACCAGAGTAGTCTAGTGGGGTTTATACTACATTTTCTTTTGTATGGTAGTCTAGTGGCTGATTTCCAGCAGCTTTTTGGGATGTAATTCTATAATGTAAGGCTATTGGCAATATCTATCAGGAAAAAAAAACGTGATAGACCAGAGTCAGAACATGGAATGTAATAGTTACTCGGACAGTGAAAGTTCATTAATAATACCAGGTGATTGGTGATTGCCAAAGGCCACAAGAAATATATTCCCAAGAACAATGACAGTCGTAGCCACCATAACCCTGTCAAAAAGATCAAAGTTAAGTACAAAGCACCTAAGAATATACTTCCATACACATTACTTAATTAAACAAACTATCACTTCATATGTAGACTTACTTGACTGTTACCCGTTTGTTCAAGACAAAGTATGCAAATGCAATATTAGATACAAACTGTACGGATCCAAGTGCAGCAAGAAGTGACTGCAAATAAGCAGGATGAAAACAAACTAGTAAGAGACTGAGCAAATGTTGTCACTGATTCATGCAATTCCAAAATAATTATGTGATTTTCCCATCCAAATCCCATAACAAACTGTACAATGACACAGTAACAAATGGACCCGTAGAGAAAAACTTAGAAAGAATTATGAATTGTATCATGGAACACTAGACTGACCTGGGCAGCATATCCAAAAGAAATGAAATTCAGACAATTTCCAAAAGCAAAAAACAGTGCACCTACAGAACAATAAGAGTTCATATCATTGGACGAATCAGCTAAAGATACACATGCACTATAGTATTAATATTACCAACTCTCCATGTCTGAAAGTGACTGATGGGCTTCACACCAAGCTTCCCATTAATCCCAGAACTATCTAGCATAGATTTTTCTCTCTGCAAGATTGTTTGATTCAGTTTGTCAACATTACTGACATATAAGGCAATTAGCACAACGCTTATCTGGTTTCAGCAATAAGCACAGGAGAAGAGCATGCCTACCGCAAAGCCACATTTGAATTTCAAGAAAACCAATTCCCCCACCCCCGAAAAAAAAAGGAACAAAAAACCATACAGAATCGGCATCCAAAAAGAGATAAAGGGCACAACGATAGAGTACAGGCAGTAGTTACTGCATTCGAATGTTAGAATCACAAGCAAGTTTCTTGACTTCAGCAGGCAAATACATTATAGAAGATGAGAGCTGCTCAAAGCAAACTAGTCTGGCTCTTACTACACGTCCAGACTTCTGAGAGTGTTTCCATGCATATTCCAACTGAAACTGAAATAATGTAACATTTCAAAGGCTTCTATCATAATATACAAAAAGATTGTTCTGTAACAACATTACTTATTTGTGACACTAGTAGACGTAGTATGCCATAGTCGAATGACTCATAGCTTAGTCTAGCCATCTTCTATAAATGAACAAAGCTAAGTTCTTAATGTATCATGTCAAGGATTCGAACATTTTGATACATTGGTAAAAATATCAATACCAATGCACCCCACAATAAACTCAAGAATTGACAAGATAGCGTAGAATGGCACAACGCAGTTTCAATTGGCAATGAGCCCCAATTTTGGGATGAATAACTTTTTGTGCCTGCGCTTCGCCTAATGCAACGCCAAATTACACATATGACCCTTAGAAAAAATATTGTCCCATGCTTGGTAATGTTATAAAGCTATTAAGTCCCATTTACTCAAGAAAGAAATCTGAGTTATCTTTCTCATAAAGCTATTAACAAACATGCCGTTGATTAGACAAAAGCTTAACCATGGTATTCAATAAAGAAAAACCTCATAACTGTCCCAAACAACATATGAACTACTGCTCAGCATACCTCGGTATGGCCCAACTTGAGGAGGTTTGTGCCAAAGTTAATTGCTATGCTTCCAAAGAGGTTAATGAACGCTCCAACCACCCACTCCCCCATGGTTGCAAAAGGAGCCTTTATAACCAGGTAGTTTCTGGCCTTGTGACTTCACAAATGCAAGAACAATACAGAGGAACGTATAATTCCAAGCTATCAAAGAAGCCAATTTCCATCACAGATTCACTTCAATCAAGAACCAACTTGAGAAACAGTTTGAAGACATTTTCTCCCACTACGCCTACACAGTCACAAGCACCAAAAGGCAAATATCAGTAATCAACAATTCGGAAGTAGTATTAGCGATTAGTTAATTAGGGTTTTTGAAATTCAGATGATCGGGGAATAAGAAACTGCAATGCGAAAAGCCTGGGAGTTCACAAAATATTTCATAGCGAGAAACAATATTCAAAACGCAGAATCAACCTCAAAGACCATGGCATATATTACGAGTTGAAACAACAAAAAAGAAGAAACAAATCTTTGTCGCACTATCAAATTGAGTCATCAGCTTATGCTTTAGGCTCTTTTCTACTCACATTATCAAATCACAGTTTACCAAACACTCACCGGTTAATGGAGGAGAATAAGGACACCAACCAGCGGCGCGCCGACGACTGTGTGACGGAGCTTTGCTGCGAGCTTGAGTCCGCGTGTCGTGGAAGAGAAGGGAGGTGAAGAGGATAAGTGGAATTTGACGAAGGAAATGAGAAATGGAGCTTGCTGTGTGGTTGTGTAAGATGATGGAGGAAATGAGAAGTGGAGCTATTCTGCGTGGTCGCGGAAGAGGAGGAGAAGTGGAGATTCAAGAACTGGGGGCGAGAGAGTCTGAGAGAGATGGGTGATCTAACCCTAAGGTGTCGTTCGTTTGTCGTGGTTATTTTTGTGGGTAGATTAACGTGGAGATTGATCTCATTTCAAACGCACACTTGTCTCCACATTAATCTACAATTTAATATTGCAGTGTTCGTTTACCATAGGGTCGTTCGGTGGCCGCGAGAGACCGCGAGAGAAATGAATCAAACGCAGGTTTTACCTGTTTTATAAACAATCTACCTGTAGTTAACCAATAGAAAGAGGAGAATGGTTAAATTGGTGGGTTCCACTAAAAATAAAGATCACGACAACGCAAAGCTCACGATGTAGTCCATGAGAGAGAAAAGCTCTCTCCTCTCTCCTCTCTTCTTGTTCTAGTTTTTCTTTGTCTTCATGGTTTTACTTAGTAGTTTAACATCTAGTCTCTAGATGTTCTTTTGCTTAATTAAGTCTGTTTAGTTTGTCTTCTCTCCGGTTAGGAGAGTTTTTTGCTGTGTATAGGTTGTGTTTTAGTTTCTTTGTATTTCGTGGGTTTTGGGTGGGATTTGCAATCATAGCTTCCACCTTCAACGTTGTTGCCAGAGCCGAAGAGTCTAATCTTTGCTCCGTGGAGCAGATGCCTGTCAATGAAGTCTGCGTAGCAGACGATACCGCAAAAGCCGGTTGTGCCGCTAGCACCAACGGTGGTGCCGATGGCGGTAGCCATGGTTGGTGCGTTCACACTATCAGCGTGGGGAAGAAGGCAATCCAGCACACTCTATTTAGAAATGACATATGTAACTTGCTGGTTAGGGAAGTTGACACATGTCCTACATGGTGTCACTTTGCATGTATCCCTTCTTATATAATATAATATATATCTTGCTTTTCAAAAAAAAAATAAAGATCAACAGTTATCTGCCATCTGTCCACTTATACCTAGGATGCTGTGCTCTTTTTTTTCGCCGCAAGCGAACGCCCCCTTATTAGTAAAGGTGGTTTTTCTCAAAAAAGTCCACAATACCCCTTATTATTACCATTGCCCTGCACACTTCCACCCCATAAAAACTCTTCCCACGCACACCTCATACAGTGATTGTGCAAATCATTTCAGAGGTTTCGTATTCTGGTTTCTCCTCCCACAATCTAGTTTCACCGTCAAAGGATGCCCACGGCCAGCGGAACAAAGTACCACAATATAAGTTGAGTGTCGCCATCAAAGGATGCCCACAATCGACAGATTTCAATTTCAGTAAGTGAACTGGAATACAAGTCTACGGAGATCGTTTCTGGCTTTGAACTACCTCTATGCTAATTGAATTCGGCATGCACCCAATTTCTGATGGATGTGAGCAACGATAGAAAGCTTGGATAAATGAGGCGAGATATTTGCAGCAGTATGGTCATCGTGTTCAATGGCGAGGATATTCAGAGCAGCGTTGGGTGTTAAATGCGGATGCATCTTTTTGAAGGGTGAACCAGTAAATGGCATCTTAAAAAATCAGATTATTTTTCCAAACGCAGGGTTTGGTAGCTTTTAGATAAATGTGGTCAAGCAGCTATTTGCGCGTCTTATTGCAGCCGAAATCGTGAATATGTCACCTCAAACCTTATTCAATAAGCGCATTAATCTCAAATAAGTGGATTAACGTGACAAACGAACAGGCCCTAAAATAAAGTATAAACACATTGAAACAAGTCAAAACGATGAGTTATATATTTCGGTTATACGGTTAACCGAATTGTGTTTGTGTCAAACCTGAAAACCGAACTGAATAACTATTATAAAATACGGTTAAAAGTTTCGGTTAAAAATAACCGAAAAAGTTATGGTTTTCGGTCAAAACTGAATTAACCGAACCTAATAGACAGTCCTACTTAACCATGGTATTCAATAAAGAAAAAACTCATAACTGTCCCAAATAACATATGAACTACTGCTCAGCATACCTCGGTATGGCCCAACTTGAGGAGGTTTGTGCCAAAGTTAATTGCTATGCTTCCAAAGAGGTTAATGAACGCTCCAACCACCCACTCCCCCATGGTTGCAAAAGGAGCCTTTATAATCAGGTAGTTTCTGGCCTTATGACTTCACAAATGCAAGAACAATACAGAGGAACGTATAATTCCAAGCTATCAAAGAAGCCAACTTCCATCACAGATTCACTTCAATCAAGAACCAACCTGAGAAAAGTTTGAAGACATTTTCTCCCACTACGCCTACACATTCACAAGCACCAAAAGGCAAATATCAGTAATCAACAATTCGGAAATAGTATTAGCGATTAGTTAATTAGGGTTTTTGAAATTCAAATGATCGAGGAATAAGAAACTGCAATGCGAAAAGCCTGGGAGTTCACAAATATTTCATAGCGAGAAACAATATTCAAAACGCAGAATCAACCTCAAAGACCATGGCATATATTACGAGCTGAAACAACAAAAGAAGAAACAAATCTTTGTCGCACTAGCCCGTAAAAATTCTACGGAGGTTGTAAGACAATTTTAGGCAGGCAGCTTAAATCCAGATCAAAATTTAGCCAAGAGGAACAGTAAAGCGACAATCATTTCAAATTGAAGAGACAGCTCCTAAATTGATTCAAAATCCCCATCAAGACTCTGTTGCGCTAAATCCACGGATATAGGGATTTGTAAGAAAGTCAACGTTACCTATACAGCTCCGCATGCTCAGCCGCGAAGAAAGAAAGAAAGAAAAATTCAACCAACAAATGTTGGTAGGGGGACTCAGCAAAAACAATGCCCAAGAAGAATCGAGGTCTTCTCTTCCCCCTTCGGTCCTCTCCTTCTCTCAATCTCTCTGGATCAGCAAACTAAAGTTTGTCTCCTTCTCCGTTCATACAGAGGATCTTCAACTGAAAATCTATGTAAAATAAAATGCAAACGTGTATATAAATATGTCAAAATTCTAAGTGAAATGTAATGGTAGTGGAAAAGGACAAATTGTAAAGTACACTTTAAGATAAATTGTTGCTTAGGTATATTGTATCAGAAATGTGGTATCGGATGAGATTTATAAACATTCAGAGAGATATCAAGATTTATAGACAGAAGTTATATCCCTAAAAAATAGTAGTAAAGATAATTTTGTATAAATTGAAGACAAAAGTCTAAAGATAAAAATGATTTGTAATAATCACTAACTTTTACTTCATCTTTGCAAATGTTTATAATGAAAAGAACCGCAGACGTAATAAATAAAATATTCTCCAGGAAGGAGAATGGAGGCCTACGACCCCGTAGAGGGATACACATACAATTGACGAGAGTGCCCAGTCAACCATTCAACCACCAGTAAACTAGAGGCGGAGAGGACATCGGGACCAGGTGGAATCCATGACCATATCACCGCTCTCCCAACATACTTGAAGTTGGAATCCCTAATTTCTGGAAACTTCTTCCACCAGACCACCCCGCTCAAGGCTCCGATACGGGGCTAACATGTCAGCCATATTTTTTTTCCTGTCTCTTATGATTGTTCTTCCGCTCTCGCTCTCATTTTCCTCCTTTCGATTATCGTCCGCCCGCGCTCCACCAGAATACCGATCAAAGGTCGTCATGTATTCATCACCGGTGGATCGAGTGGCATTGGCCTCGCTCTCGCCCATTGGGCAGCTGCCGAAGGAGCACGCGTTTCTATACTTGCGCAGAGCATGTCAAAGCTCGAGGAAGCTAAGAAAAATATTCGCCTAGCCACTGGCGTTGAGGTAGCCTCATACAGCGCCGATGTTAGGGATTTTGACGCAGTCCAGAAAGCTCTTGAGGATGTCGGTGCCATCGACGTGTTGATCTGTAACCAGGGGGTGTTCACGCCATGTGAGCTGCATAAGCAAAACCTAAGTGAGATTAAGTTCATGCTTGATGTGAATCTCATGGGGACTTTTCATCTGATTAAGGCCGCACTGCCGTTGATGAAACTGGATCGAGAAAAGCGTGGCTCAGCTTCTATTGCAATAATGTCTTCACAGGCTGGCCAGGTAATACATTTTGCTTCTTGTTCACCTCCTAATGTTTATTTGTTACATAATTTCGGCAATTCGTATGCTTCTGCGGACATATGTGATATGAAACTACTTTCGTGGTAATGTGGAGATCTAATGACTGATCGTCTGTACAGCTTTCCTCTCGTCTTCCTTATCTTATAGGTTGGTCCATATTGAAATGCTGAAGTAATGGCTTCTTCTTTCTATTAATCTATTGTATGGACTGGTGAAGGTATTTTGTTGTGCTTTGCTGTTAGATTTGTTTCATGGGCTTGGTGAGGTAACAACCCGTGGAAGATGGGAGTAGAAGAGGTGCTACTGGAGTCAAGGATTTTGATTTTGCTTTGATTCGGGTGCTTACTGACAGCATCATAAGCAATCAGGGTGTTTTGTTTGTGAACCAACGGTACACTAGAACTGTTTTTACGTTTGCCTAAGCTGTTGGTGCTACTAATTAAACAAGATTGAAGTGTTTGATAATGTATGCCCATCACATGATGAAGAATGGGATTATGATCGTCAAAATCTAAAAGATGAGCAATACTTTGTGTCTGACAATACAAACTTGGAGATCTTACCTAATAGTAATCACAAAATCATAAGTGGCATGTCTAAGCACTTGGAGCTTGATGAGGTAGTTCGAAGTTAGTGGGAGATGTACTCCTTATATATGTCACTTGGAATTATGTCCCACTAACCTTTGACTTATAAAACGTTATGATGTGTCATGATTGCTAAATAGTAATTCTGATCATTGAGTGTTACCTTTTTTTACCGACTGAATGGATATGATAGAATGTATATGGAGAGATCTACATCCTTTGTTTTCAGTGTGCCTAAGCAGAATTTGATTAAATGAATGTTTCTTGATTTGCATCTCTTTTAGGTCGGCATCTTTGGTTACACAGCTTACTCTGCTAGTAAATTTGGGCTCCGTGGCTTAACTGAAGTGTTGCAACAAGAAGTCATTGCATATAACATCTATGTGTCCCTCATATTTCCACCTGATACTGAAACTCCTGGCTTAGCACTAGGTTTGTGTTTCATGTGCATTTCTTCTCTACTTACCATGTTTGCGGACCTCAACTATTCTTCTTTGGTTCTTACCTCCTTTCATTCACTGACATGTGTTGCATCTGGTGGGTCTTATATTGAAATCATGACGATTGTTTACATTTTTCTGATAATTTTGTGAACACTTAGTCATAGATGCTGCCGGTATTGAGCAAACAAGTATCCCCTTAAAGCTAACTCGATGGCATCCTTTTTTCTTCCAGTCTATATATGCTTGATGGCCTTCAACTTCTCCCCTGATCTGAAAAGTACCTTGTTGCTTATATTTCATATTTTAGAAGAAGAGAAGAGGCCTGAGCTGACAAGTATCATTACTGCTTCTTCTGGTGCCATGAAAGCTGAGGATGTTGCAAAGAAAGTTATAGCTGGCATAAAAATGGTAGATTTATTATCCCATGCAACTTGGAGGGTTTGGAATTGGCCCTAGCAACTTCTGGATTGTCTCCTCAAAGCTTGTCTTTCTTGGCTTTCATTGAAGTAGTCTCAGCCAGTATACTACGCATCACTGCACTGTTTTTCCAGTGGGACTGGTATTCCAGTATTGAAAAGTGGCATGCACAGAAACAAAAATGAATGGTATTGTTTTCCATGCATATCTCCTGATCATGTCTTGCTGCATGAAAATTTGACATTGAACTTGAAACGTGCCAGAAACGTGTTGTTCCATATGAAGATACTACCGTGTAATATGAATAGTGGGAACTAGAACTGGTTATTAAACATGAATGGAGCAATGAAATTTGCCTAATTTGCTGACAGATTATCTTGAGAAGATGTGATTTTTAGTTTTTAAAGTCTGTCGCCTACCTTGTTAGAGTCCACAACATAATATGACATTGCCCATAACTAGGTCCATGTTTGATGTGTGGTCTCGCAATTGTTTGAATTATGATTAGCCTAATGAACTGCTCATGGTTGTAGGTTTCAAGTCATGCGTTTGGAACTTGGTAAAGAAGGCTTACAGGATGAACGTCTGACAATTTGGCGTTTTCAGACAAATGCTTAGTTCTGCTCTACTTGTTTGTTGGGAGGGATGCAGTGTGGTATGAACATTTGTGTTTGAGGAAATGCAGATGCAGTTGTGTCCGTTGTGATCTTGTATGAATTTCTGTTAGAAGTCAACCGTAGAGTTTCATCCGTATGAAATGTTATTCTTTTTAGTTGCAAGGGTTATTATGCTAACGAAATTCTACCTCATTTGTACGTGTAAGAAGAGAACAGCTACACCCTACGCCGTAGCAATTGCAACATATGCCCTAGTGATATACTTCACTTTTGACTGTATTAACTAACTTCTATTTTAAACAGGATGTGCTTCACTTTTTACTAGGTTTACCTCTCTTGCGCACTGAAGTCTTGTAAATTAACGGTATAGGATGTAATTCAAGATGAGGATAATATAAATGGGAAGATAGATCATCATGAACTTGTAATGAATTATAACACAAATATGGTAGTGTTAGACCGGTCAAATTTTGACTTTATTGAAGAGATCCTTTGGGTGATTTGTTTTCTAAAAATTCTTTGGTAGAAAACTACCCCGATTCAATAGAATTTGGGGTTTAAATTTAGAATCCTGAATAATATTCCAAATTCTAAGCGTTAACTTAGCATATAAATAGAACCCTTTGGTTCACTATTTACTTCTTAGTTTAAGATGTATGGTTCACTAATTACTCTCCCCTTGCTTAGGATATTTGTTAAGGTCTAGGGTTCAAGCATATTAGCACCCAACCGAAACAAAGCTTCTGGATTCGCCATTGGGTTTGTGGTTTAACACTGGTGAGTATTCTGTCAAAACAGCATATTATGTGGATTTATCATTTCGGCTCTCCAATACAGTTCCCACAACATCCAACAACTACCTGGTAAAGGTTTGAAACAACTATGGGCTCTTCCAACTCCAGCCTGTGTCAAAATGTTTGGATGGAAACTACTTCACGGGGTGCTCCCATGTAAGACAGTTTTGCACAATAGCCTAAAGTTTGGTGCACCAAACACTGCCACCCTTTGCATCCTTTGTGGATCTCCAGAAACAATGCTTCACGCGTTGGTCCAATGTCCAAACATTCATCCTTACTAGGACATGATGCGAATTTCCTTACCACTATATCTTCAATCTGATCAACCCTTATTGACTGGTACTTTCATAAATGTCACCAAGAAAATTAACTCCAGCTTTTGACTATTACCCAACTACTATGGCGTCTTTGGTTTGCTCGTTGCCAGGTTAACCATTCTAACGATACATCTTTCGCAAAGGGTTGGTGCCAAGTAGATAGTTATCTACAACAATGCACAGGCACACTTATCTCATCCTCCCCTGACACTTCTTCAACATAGACAGCTTCATCCTACCACACTTGAGGTTCTTGTTGACGGTAGTCTAGACCCTCATAATCGCATGGGATGTGCATACTTGGGTTATATCTCTGGGAAGCTTACTTCAGTTGGACAACTAGCCCAGACGGGGAGTTTCATTCCTTCACAAGTGGAAGCTCTAGCTTTACAACACAATGTTCATGCCGCACATCAATTCGGTGCATCCGCGGCACGTTTTTTATCAGATTGCAAACCTATAATTGATTATATGAAAACAAGTTTGCCACCTCCCTCCACATATCAGTGAAGCATATCTTAAATTGTATCCTAAGCAACATTCAGCACTTCACTTCAGTAGATTGGTTTTATATACCAAGAACTGACAATATGTCAGCACACTACCTAGCAAACCATGCACATCAATCGCAACTATGCAGTGATTGGTATAGTATCCCACTGTTTGTTATTAGGTTAAGTAATCTTGATCCTTAATGAATCATCTTTATTAAAAAAAAGGCTTTCTTCGCCAGCAAGAACTACAATAGTAATTCTTAACTCAAATATACGACCAATTTATTGTCTTGCAAGTTCAATTTTGTTTACTGCGAGGCCAATTCTGCGGCTAACTGGCTATCCCATGTTTGTTGTGTTGATTTAAACCATCTCGTTCGGACACCCATCTACCCTTAGGAAGCTCTGTAATCTGGACTTTGATGGTAATCCTTCTTTGAATACAAATTACGGGCTTAGCCTCGTTTTTCTGACAAAAATTAATACTCCATGTTTGGGGGGAGCATACACATCAACTAGCTACACAAATTATTTTCTCATTTTAAGAATGAAGACAAAGGGTGCACATCTATTTCCATTAACGACAAAGGGTGCACATCTATTGCCAGAACTGGGTATCAACTAACCAAAATTTTAAGCAGCAAAGAATAACATAACACACACATATGGAGCTTACCCAGAAACCCGCAGTGCTCAGAAATAACAGAAGCATGGAGTAAGTGAACCAAGAATGCAACTGATAGTCACTGGACATGGCCAATCTAAGAAGATTTGATCTGCAAGGAAATTACATTATGAACTTAGTAATATAACATTCAGATTCAGTCACCCCAAAAGGAATTATACTGAGTAGGGACAGAATACAATGACTTTGCGAACAACATAGAACATGACCCAATTGCACCCGAAACAACCGCGTAAGAAAATGGAAGCAGCATTTGCCAATGCAGTCCTGGATCATGTCCAGAAATAGCATGATGTTCTCCCCTTCTGTAAATTCCAGTAAAACATATCACAACAGACGCCAAATGAGCACTTTACCAAAAAAAAAATTGCATACCCAGGATCACAGCACCATTGAACATTACAACACAAAATTACCTATAAATATAGTGATGGATGGCAACAACAAGGATCTAAATTACACAGTATAGAATAAATATGGCGTTCCTGCACTTCTCTGCCAACTCCTCAGGTGTGTAAACTGAAAATATAAAAAGAACGATACAAACTTTCATAATTCATAATTAAAGCGATCTAAAAACAAGTATTGCTCAGTTACCACTGTTTCAAGGAAAACAACCCTCATTTACACAATGTCATAGACAATTTTGTTGGAGACTTAAGTTTTGCAGATGATTGCCTCCTCAGTCAAAGTAGCGATGCAGAAAGACTTGGCGTCGCAACTTACCAGTTCGAGTACCTCTGCAGAAGCACCTGTTCACTTGTCCCTATCTGCCAAGAGGCGCGACACTACTGAGTGGTTGTGGAAATCTCGGATACATGGGATCGTGTGCAACGTGAGAACGTGAAGCACAAACAACTCCACAACTCCGATACTTGAGGAAACAAATCAAGGAGCCGCTACATGAAGACTCCACCGAAGATTTAGGAAGCAGTTAAACAAGTATATAAGCATATGATTGTAATTAGTTTAAGTGTGCATTCAAGATTATTTAGAGAGAGAGAAACACCGCTTTGAGAGAGAAAGTATTTTGAGAGATCTTAGTGAGATAGTGTCAATCAGCTTAGGTATTTATTACCTAGAGAACACACATAGAACACTCCCCTTTACTCCTTGTGACTCATTGATCAAAGCCGAGAGTAGAGCGAGTGTTGGATAAGACAGAGTACCTCTGTCGAATCCCAAGATATGAAGCTAGGTTGTAATTCACATTGAATTTCAATACAAGCAGAATCCTATCTTGTTAAGTTTAAACAAAAGCTTTCACGTTATTATTTTTTGCACACATATATTCTTCAAGCAGAGTTGGTCTGAGACTAACACCTCAGACCTACTCGGTCAGCACCCCGATCCCTTCAAGTTGTATCAAAGCCTGCGTTGGCTGACAAATCTCTCAAAATGGCGAAAATCTCAAATACCAACAACAACAACAGAATGCAAGTGGAGAACCCAAAGCTAACTTCCACAAACTACAACATGTGGAAAAACGGGATGGAGTCACACCTCCAGTCACTCAAATAACTCTGAACGGTAGTGATGAAAGGTAATTTCCTAGTACCTGAAGGGAAAGATCCAAGCTCCTATACTGCTGAGGAGCGCAGATGTGTTGAGCTAAATGCCCAAGCCGTACGAGTCATCTACACTAGTCTCTCTCCACCCGAAAGAAGAAGAGTGTATCACATCAAGGTAGCGAAAGACATCTGGGATCACCTTCGAGCTATTCACGAAGGAAATACTGAGCTTCGAAAGTCAAAGATACAATAACTGAAGATGGACTACGAAAAATTCATGGGAAAGCCTGGAGAATCCCTCAGCGACATGCTTGCACGATTCACTGAACACACTGCTACTATGGAAGAGCTGCAGATTGGAGAGTCAAATGAAAATATCAACGACAAATTTCTGGATAGTCTGGGTGAAGAATGGACCGAGAGTGTTATCTCTACGAAGGCTTCCAAAAGCCTAGAAAAATGGACTTTGACTGACTTGGGGTCCTATCTTCAGTCCATCAACAAATACAAGATGAATATCAAAAACAGAGGTAACGCTTCTCACCCAAACCATATTGTCTCTTATTCCAACGTGAATCAAGCTTTGCAGGTGAAGACTACACCCAGTCAGACATCAGCCCACCAGAACGAGTCATTCCATTATGAGACTACCTCTCCAAATCAGGATTTAATCCAGCAACTTCGGACACTCTGATTGACGGCATAATAGAGGAAGGATCAGCGAACACCTTCGAAGATTGGCATGCTGGTCAAGAACTTTAATAAATTCATGCGAGATCGATCAGAAAGGAACAGTCCAAATAGGTTCATCCAAAACCAAAAACCGACAATATCAATCCTACAACCGTAATCAGCAAGGCAATACTGGAACTGGAGACCGAGTATGCTTCAAATGCCTGAAGTCGGGGCACTACGCCACAACTGTCCACTCAAGAAAAAAGATGACGTGAGCAATCATCACTGATGG